>BRDA01039912.1:0-34451 GCA_036984385.1 Crenuchus spilurus
AGCATTTATCTCAACATAGTCAGAAAACATTAACCAGTGGGCCAAATATTTTTGTATATGAACACACATTCAGTGTTAAAGAACAGCTGAAATCTTGATTATGAAAGCTGAAAGTTGATAATATACAAGCATATCATCTCATAGAACAAATTGGACTCCCACAAAAACACTGATGGCAGTATTCTACTGAACACTGCAATTTCATGGACTAGATTATATGTCCATCACCCATGCATTAGATTGTAATACTTTATTCATCTCAGAGCTGAAATCTGGGTAGCTGTCATAATGTATTGACAATTCCAGTACACAGCCACATGTGTGCCACAGGTCTCCTCTGGAATCCTTTTTTTTCCAAAAGCAAAAACACTCAATATCTCAAAATAATGAGATAGCATCTCAAAATAATGAGATAGTATCTCAAAATAATGAGATAGTATCTCAAAATAATGACTTAGTATGTCAAAATAATGAGATAGCAGTTTACTTAATAATGAGAAAAAAAAATAATTGCTGGGGTTTTTTTTATTTTAGGTGGCGGAAATGGGCTTCCATATGTTACAGTATAACAGTTTCGTAAGTACACACAAAAGGCCTTTTTCTCTCAAATATTGTTCCAAAATTTGTCTAAATTAATGTTAGTGAGCACTGTCACTCCCCGATCCGTTCACCCTGCCCGATTTGTACCGCGCATTTGCATGTGACATCACTTCCGGATAAAGTTGTACGAATTGCATTGAATCAGAGTCGTTTTGGTGAAGGATGAAAACTTTTGCACTTTTTTGTTTTATTAAATTTATGGTTCATTGTTTGTTAAAAAGAAATCATTTACAGTTTTCCCACTTTGCAGGATTACTTACTGAAGGGTGGATTTACATACTGCGTTAAACAACAGCAAGGTTGCCAGGTCCCCAAAAATCTCCATCCCGATGTCTGACCTAAAGCACCCTATAAAACCAGCCTAAAATCTAGAGCGTCCAATCACAGATATTATTGTTAGCATTATTATTTTTAACTCCATATTTGCTTTTATTTGCATTTAAACACCCCCTTTCTTTACTATAAATCTGTATGTTCAGATCCACTCCAATAAGTCATCTAATCTACCCAAATGCTCCTCACACTCAGTTGTTCACTACCTTTTAACTCCTTGTGTACACCACAGTCATAGCCGTAAAAACACTTATAGTAACAGACATTTTGAGTGTATAACTATGGTGTTAAAACCATAAGGAGTTAAAAGGTAGTAGAGAAAATGGGATGTTTTAAATGCAAAAAAGCAAACATGGAGGTATGTTCTTCTTACATTATATTTACTACTACTACTACTACTACTACTACTAATAATAATGCTAACAAAAATACCTGTGATTGGACATTCTAGATTTTAGGCTGGTGTCAAGGTTGTATAGGGCGCTTTATATCAGACATTGAGATGGAGATTTTTTTGGGTACCTGGCAACCCTGCTGCTGTTTAATGCGGATCTGCTCCCTATGTCTATGTAAATTCACCCTTTAGTAAATAATCCTGCAAAGTGTGAAAGACGTAAATTATTTATTTTTAACAAACAATGAACCATAAATGTAATAAAATGTTAAAGTGCAAAAGTTTTCATCCTTCACCAAAACGACTCTGATTCAAATCAATAAGTACAACTTTATCCGGAAATGACATGATTATGCACATGCGCAGTACAAATTGGGCAGGGTGAACAGATCGGGGAGTGACAAGTACTTCTCCTTTGCTGAAATAATCCACCCACTTCACAGGTGTGGTATATTATCAAGGTGCAGATCCATGTTTCCTTTTTTCTCTTTACGTCGCACAGGATTGGTCAGTTACACTGTGTGGCATTGTGTCTGTGCACTAGAGGTGGGCAGAACAATCCAAATATCGATAATATCGATACCAACGCTGGTATTGATATTGAGCAATACTTGTGTACTCAAGATTTTTTCTCTTCCGCATGCACTGACTGCTGCTCACGCGGATTCATCAAAGTCTACTTTCTGTCTGTAAGAGAGTACTCTCGTCTTTTGCTGTTGCACCGTCACATGGCTCAGCGGCGCCAGCCAAACAGCCATGCAGAGCTACGCCTGGCCCGCCCACTCGGTGCTCTCCTCAAAGATTATTTTAATTAGCTTTAAGTTATTTTTTACACTCTTTATTTAAAGAAAAAAACGTAGAGAAGTGCACTGAAGGGATGAAATTCCTTATTTTTTATATTATTTTATTTTATTGTTCGACTTGAAAAACAGAATAAGTTTGAAACTGTTTACAGTATTTGTTGTGGTGTGTTAATTTTGTTGTATTGTGGTTTGCCAGCCCTCTACCTCAGGAGATTTTGTTTTAAGTTGTGTTGAGTGATATTTTTTACACTCTGTTTATTTAAGAAAAAAACTGAATTGCACTGAAAGTATGACGGTCCGCCAGGACAGTGCACCTCCCATCCACCAGGGGTCTCCACCACCTGTAATCCTGAGCAGTCCTCCCCCCAACCACCGGAGGTCGCCATGTCCAGAATTCTGACTTCCTCCTACCATAGACATTCAGACAGTATTTAAGCTAAGCTAACAAGGTAAACTGTGCGAGGTCTTGATTTTGGTTTTCCTGGTCATTTCTGAGCGTTATAATTCTTGTGTTATCTTGCCTGGTATTTTTGGATATTCTTCTTTCTATAGACTTCGATTCTGGTTATTCCCTGTTTGGTTTGGTTGCTCTTGCTCATTAGCATTCTGTGTTTGTTTGTTTGGCTACCTCTCTGTTCTTTAATAAACTCTATATCCGCACTTGGATCCTGGCTTCATTACATCATCACAGAAAGGAAGAAATTTCTTATTTTTTATTGTTTTTCCTAAGAACAATTCTACTTTAAAAAATGAAACAAAGAAAGAAAGAGCTAGAAAAAATGTCTAGTGAGGGGAAAAGTTATTTTATTTTTGCATTGTGGTTTCTCCTTTTCTACCTCAAAAAAGATTTATTTTCCTAATGTTAAGGCAAACTTTGTTACTGTTCCATTGTTTCTAAACAAAAATGTTGATTGTGATGAAGTATTTTGTTGTCACCTACAATGATGAAATTCTATCCTACACTCTCAGAAATAAAGGTTACATGAGGGTACAAAATCTGTACTTTGAAGAACAAAACTGTACCCCATCAGTAACTGTACCTCTAAAGGTATATGTTCAAACTTGTTTAGTACCATTTTGTACCTGTGTAGGTACAAACTTAGAAAAGTACATGTATGTACTTATGAATCCTTCACTCTCTTAAGATTTATCATTTCCATTGACAACAAGTCAAGTAAAACAACAGATGCTTCTACGAAACATGTAATGTTAAATTGTTTGGTTTAGTTTACCAGAAGCATATCTTCTCCTACTTGTTTGTGTTTGCATGTGTGTCATTACATTTTAAATCTTGTTATTATTTCACATGGACAGCTGTAATGTCAATGAACAGTGTTTTCACATGAATTAACATTTTCATGTTTTCATTTACGGTATAATATTCCAATGGCTGAAACTTTTAATAAACTACAATAATTAATAAAAAAAACCTTTCTCCCCATTTAATTTTTTAAAGGTACAAAAGTGTCACCTGAAAGAACAGAAAAAGGAACAAAACTCATATTTAAGGTACAGTTGATTTTGTCACTGTGGCAGTACCCTATGGGAACTATGGTTCAAACCTATGGTTTGAAAAAGGTACACCATTTGTACCTGCAACCATGGGGTGGGAAAGGTACTACTTTGTCTCCAAGGGTACAAAATTCTTCCCTTAAGGTGCAAATAGTAAGGGTACGCATTTGTCACTA
Source organism: Crenuchus spilurus (assembly GCA_036984385.1). Lineage (NCBI taxonomy): Eukaryota > Metazoa > Chordata > Actinopteri > Characiformes > Crenuchidae > Crenuchus > Crenuchus spilurus. The sequence goes on from BRDA01039912.1 coordinate 3,819, forward strand.
TTGATAAAAGTACACATCTCTGCATAAGGAGGACAAAAATGACAAGTATAAATAAATAAATGCACATAACTGATTGTATAGACAAATACATTAACACATTTTGTAATGAAAAATGACATTTAAATTTATATCAAGAATATATTTCTACATTTCCACACATGAATATTTATTTGAGCTGTTTTTGCATTTCTACATTTATGTATTTATTTATATATTTCTACATTAATTTATTGTCAACATTTCTACATACCCATACAAAAAACAAAAACTAAATGACTGTAAACATGTTACAAACAGCCAATGACAAGAGAGCATGGGACATGTGAAAAAACCATCAGAAGATGACAAAGTTTATTGGTGGTTGGCAGTCAGGTCTTTTGCCTGTTTGTGTGCACTGTAAAGTGTTGCCTCCTTGGCTCAGTCGTGTGTGATCTCAAGTCTTTCAGTCATCATAAAAAAAGAAAAGTCAGTGCTGGTTGCATCACCAGTTGTAAACCTCACCACATGCCCCTAATGAATTGACATTATTTTATTAATAGATTAAGCTAAGCAGCTAAAACAAATTAAAACATAAATAAATAAATAGCTAAAAATAAAAAGGGGGAGCCGTTTTAAGAGCCGTAAGAGCCTCCGAAAAGAGTCGGGCTGCCCATCACTAGACTAAGACAGCATGATTATTGCACAGGTGCTGAGCACCTAGAGTAGTGCGAAGAGCATTCTTCACAGATCTCACCTCTGTTTCCCATGACCCACCAAAATGTGGAGCATTGGGGGGGGATTGAAACGAAAGCGAATCTGTTGAGAAGCAAGCTGATCCTTCAGTGCAAGTTCCATAGCACTGAAAGCCTCGTGCAGCTCCTTACTACCACCTTTGAAATTAGTGCCTTGATCTGAAAGGATCTCATGGGGCTTTCCTCTACGGGAAATGAAGTGACATTAGAAAGGAGTCTGTGTCCATGTTTGGTAACAGATCGAGATGGATAGCTTGAGTTGTAAGGCACTTGTACAGGATGCCCCACCTTTTTTCAGTGCATCATCCCACCTTCACCAGCATAGGGCCAAAACAATCAACTCCTGTTGAATAGAAGGCAGGTCGGAAGAGCCGCAAACTGGAAGGGGGTAGATCTGACATTCTTGGGACTTGGGGAACACCTCTCCATTTCCTACAGTCTACACAGTTATGCTGATGCTTCTTGACAGCCTCTCAGCAACCAGTATTTTCTACGCAGCTCTGCAAAAACACGCTCTGTTCCAGGATGGTGTAACAGATTATCATAATGTTGAATCAGTAGCTTTGCGATTGGGTAAGATGATGAAAGAAGAATAGGATGCAGCACATCTTGACTTAAACTTGTCACATCTGCGGAGTCTACCTCCAATGCGGATAAGGCCTGAAGCCTGATCATATTCAGGAGCTAGTGTGAGCAATCTACTGGTAGATGGAAGAGCCTTACCAGCCTTACATAGTGCTTCCTCTTCAGGAAAGCTCTCCATCTGTGCATGTCTGAGGAGTGCTAACTCAGCATTGCAATAGCCATCGGCAGTGAGAGATGTGTCACCAGCCACCCCATGTAATGCTTGCCTAGTAGATTCTAGAAGCTCCTGGAAAGTGTTAAACTGATCGACATGGGGTATGGTTGGATCCGTTGCACCAGCTGACAAACCACAAAACACTGTGTTCCTCAACTCAATGCTTTCTTCTGTGAATTGACCAGCTGGAGCCATAGGCCACTGGGCAGATTATTGCAGTAGAAAGGAGGGTCCATGTCTCCAGTGACTCACTCCAATGAGGTAGGACAGTGTCTTCCCTCTAGTGATATCGTCCGCTGGGTTAGATGCTGAATCAACATAATGCCAGGCTTGGCTGTCTGATAACTCCTGTATCTCTGCGACTCTTGTGCCTACAAACACTTTAAATCTACAGGAGTCGGAACAGAGCCAGTTGAGTACCATGGTGGAGTCTGTCCAGTACACTACCTCTTGGATCGGTATGGTTAGTTCTCTGAACAGCACTGAAGTTAACTGTGCTCCAGTTAATGCTCTACACAATTCAAGTCGGGGTATAGATAGTTGCTTCTTGGGCGCAACTCTGGATCTGGCAGCCAGGAAGGCCACTTGTACTTGTCCATTACCACTGTCGGTGCGCAGATATGCCACAGATCCATAAGCACGTTCAGATGCATCACAGAAAATATGGATGGTCTGACTGTTGGGGCTACAGTCTAGGTTGTGGTCAGAGTAACATCTGGGCAATACAATCCGTGATAACGGAGGAAGTTCTTCTTCCCATGCTTTCTAAGTTTGAAGAATATCTTCAGGGAGATTGGGATCATCCCATCCTCTTTTTTTGTCCCAAAGATGTTGCACAATGGTCTTGGCTCTAGTCGTATATGGAATAATATATCCCAGAGGGTCATATTGTTGGGCAAGAAGGCTGTAGATGTTGTGCATAGTCACTTTTGTATAATCACTGTGGTGTTGCTTATAGCAGAGTGTATCTGACTTACACTGCCACAAAAGTCCAAGCGTGCGTTCTTGAGGGTCAGTCATCTGTTGTGTGAACCAGAGGATGTTATTCTCTGACTGAGTCATTAGGCAAGTCCTCCAACACTGCAGGAACATTGCTTGCCCAATCTCTGAGCTCAATTCCACCCTCCAAAGTAATGTGTGCAGTCGATTCACTAGCTGCTTGGCCTGAGCTTCTGTCTGGAGGCTCTGCAAACAATTGTCAACATAGAAACCACATTCTACTGACAGCCGAATATCCTCTTCTGGGGCAGAATGCTTTTGGACATGAGTCTGTAGTGCAAAGGTGGCACAACATGGACTGCATGCTGTGCCAAATGGAAGCACTTCCCATTCAAAGATAGTAGGTTCCTGGTCCATTTTAACATTTTGCCACAGGAAGCGCAGGAAGGGTTTGTCCTCATCCAGCAGGTGGACCTGGTGAAACATTCCCTTGACATCACTGCTGATGGCTACTGGGTACTCTCGGAATCTGAGGAGGACACCCAGTAGACTAGCTCCAAGGGTAGGTCCAGGAAGAAGATAGTCATTGAGGCTCAGTCCATCAAATTTAATGGAGCAATTGAAGACTATTCTGTATTTCTCATGGTGCTGCACAATGTGGTGTGGAATAAACCAGGAATGGTTGCTCTCTTTGGCCCTAGTTGGGGATATGGCTTTAATGTAGCCAGCATCAATGAGCTTCTGGATTTTTTCAGAGTAGATAGCGGCTTTTTCTGTATCTCTAACTAACCGCCTCTGTCCTGTATAACTGCGGAAGGACTGCTTCTTTAGCTGCATAAAGCTGAGGGGGTTGTTTCCATAGTAATGGAGTCACGTACCTGTTCACCCCATCAACCATTACTCTGATGGTCTTATTCTCTAAGATACGGACTGCCTCAGCATCTTGTCTAGACCTTGTGATTAAACGCTCACTTCTGTATGGCAGTGTATCTAATTGCCAAAGCTTCTCCACATGACTCAAGAGTTCAGCTTCTGGGGGGTTGCAGGTAGTGAAGAGACATTGCTGTGGCAACAGCTGTTGACGTAATAGACTTATAGACTCACTTGTAACGTCCATTCCAGTCTGGTGTGAACTGCTGCGGGTCCACCTGGTGGACCAAGACACACAGGCTCCACTGGAGTAATGAGGTGTGGATAATCTGATCCAATCCAAATAGTAAAGGTTGAGCTTCTTTGATGATTGGCAGCGGAATGTCTCTGAGGTGATGATACTTCTCTTGCAGAGCTTCAACTGGGTAGGTATGGCTGACCAAGTTAAACTCTTTAGCTGTGAATGCATTACTGATTTGGTATGATTTGTTGGGTTGTGAGGCAAGTGCAACTGAGAAGGAGACAGTGGTTCCATGTACGGTGTGGACTTTTTGGTGTACTGTACAGTGTGCGAGATCTTCAGGGCATCATGTAGAAGTATTGGGCACTCTGAGCCATCATCCAATATGGCAAAAGTCTCCAACACCTTTGGTCCATTCTGGAGGAGAACACAACTCAATTTGAGTAACACTTGGCGGCTACTAACTGGTCAATCCAGGTACAGAGTCTCTGGCACCGAACTCACAAGGCATGTGCTTGATTCAGATGCTGTTTTACTCTGTCTAGTATTAACTTCATGCAAAACACCTAGATGCTTCCTCTCACACTGTTTGCCCTTGGCTTTGAGGTTACACTTGGCTGCCTGATGTTCACGACCACATCGCCAACATCGAGAGTTTGCTTTGATCCACTCGGTCTTCTGCTCTACTGACAAAAGTTTGAAATTGCTGCATTGATTCAGATAATGCTGCTCAGTATTACAGAAGGGGCAGTATTTCTTGGGCTTGTCTTGTATGATTCCCTTCACTGCTGGGTCTTGAGCCTCATTCACCTTTGAGTGACAGGACTCAGTACCAAGAAGAATAGCAGTAGATCTTTGTGTTTTGTAGTCTGGACGATGATTCTTAGGCAGAACTTGTCTCTCTCTGGGGGTGATACTGCCTTGCTGGTCACTACTAACCTGAACTCGTACTTCATACTCAAGCCAGTTGGCTAGATCTAGCAGAGTTGGAATTGGAGTCTTAATTGGATTCACAAACCTGTGAAAGTTTGCTCTCAGGTCATGGGGCAACTTGGCTAAAAGGTGAGAGACATGTGAACCACACTTCAGTTCTGTCCATCCAGGGCTTCCAAGTTGTTGCAGCATTCCCACTAGCGAACCTGAAGGGCAAATAACTTAAAGGCTTTAGTGTCCCCATTACGGATGTTGGCTCCATCCATCAGATTGGAAATCCTCTTCAGTGCCAGCTGCTGTGGCTGACCATACATCTCTGTTAGTGCCCTCATAATGTCACTAAATGGGAGTGGACTGTTAGTATAGGAGTCAGCTATAAGTAATGCCTCTTCGCACTTGAGATGATCCATGGGGATCTGAAACTTAAATCGCTCTGATGCATCATGTGGGAGTAAATTATCCAAAGCTAGTTTCAATCTAGCAAACTCCCGTAGGTCCTCAGACTTAAAATCAGTGATTGTAGGTTTGGGCCCACGATAGGAATCTAGAATGGGAGATTGACTATAGGCTGGGTCACAGCGTGAGGAATAATATTGCTGGTCAGTTGAGCATTTGTCTCCCTTATAGCCATCTTTGTCATGTCCATAATGAGATGCATGATGGTCATCATAGTGATCTCTGTTTTCTGGAAAGTATCCCCTCTTCTGAACATAGTAGTAGCTGTCATGGCCAGCTCTTCGACTACTTGTTTGGTAAGGCCTAGTGGGGCGATCTTGATCACTGTAGTATGGATGACTAGACCTAGGTGGAGGAATACTGCTGGAGCGGTGACATCTGCTCATAGCAATCGTAATCATCCTCATATTTAGGATGATACTTAGCATCAGGACTGGATGCTGCTTTGAGACATGGCCGTATCCTATTACTTGAATTATCACGAGCTTCATTGCGTGACATACAGTCCTTGTGATCAGACAGCTCCTGCTCAGGACAATCATTAATGTCTACATCAAGAGACTTGACTTGGGAGATGGGAGATGAGCTTCGAGATGCTACTGGAGAATCTTCACCTTTAGTGGTCAGTCCTATTTCCTGCAGTCTACACTCAAGGTCCTCAACAGAGTCACGGCTGCATTCTTGTGGAGATGGAGGAGAATTATTGCTTACCAGTGGGACACTTACTGGTTGACGTGGGCTTTTATAACCACTGGATGGCGTCAACTTACTTGTACAGACTGGTGTGGTGAGTGTCTCCTCCTTGCAGTACTTGGGCCGTGATCGAGGTGGTGAGACCTGTCTGGGTGCTTGCTGAATCATATCTGTTAGACGCTGGACATCTTCACGTAGGCGATTACTTTCTTCTCTCATCCCATGGAGATATCTTAACACTTCACTTGAAGACATCTGTTCATCATCAGGAACGTGGCACATTGGATTGTAGGTGACTTCATAGTCTTGAAGATAGGGTGGTAGGCGCCTCATTCTCTGTGGACAGCCTACCTCTCTGGCATCTCTCTCATATGGCCTGAACATATTGACTGTAGTGGTTGCTCTATCCGGCTCGAAGGACCATAAAATTGTAACGGGGACTGTGGCTGATTATAGGTGGATTAGCAATCACTACAGGGGTCGGGTTAGGACAACAATTATTTATGTTCTGGTGAGTTGAGATGAGAGAAAAGATGAACCAATCCAGGATATGACTTGAACTTGTCTTTAATTTGAATTGTACAGAGACATCATTTGGTGCAGGTCTCAAGAGCGTGATGAGTGTGTGTAGCTGTGCGTATGTATATGTGTGTGGGTGTAAGTGTGAGTGTGTGGGTCTAAGTGTGAGTGTGTGGGTCTAAGTGTGAGTGTGTAGTTTTCTATAAAGAAGAAAACAATAATTGCAATTAGAAACACTCATCTATAAGTGCTCCCATTAACATTACAAAAAAATAAATAAAGACCTGCTACAACATAAAACATTCCTAATTTAAGCTAACAAATGTGTAAGAATGTAAGTTCTGATCAGAACCATCAGTGACTCGCTCAACATAAGTACATGTCACACAATATTACATTAATACAGTTAGCCATGCAAATCACACTGTGTCATATAGAACCCACATGCTTCAATCAGGCGATGCTAAGTAGCTAACAATGAACAGGTCTCAATTACTAATAGAGTTTAACCAAATACAACACCCATTACACATAGTAAATACTGTCTTTGAGCTTAACCAAAGATGAATCCTAAATAAAATGCAATTACTCACTTTTAATGAACGCACACAATCGATGAGACCGACCAATATGAGCCCGTGTCACACAGATATCTCTCTGCTCTGCTCTATTTTGTGCGTTAGATAGAACACTAGTGCATTGGGTTGCCACCTAGTGGCGAAAATAACAACTACATGCAAAAACTACATTACAAGAATACCCAACTAAGAAACTGTAACCAATAAACATAATCTTTTGTACAATGACACAGGTGTCGCAAGTTTTCAGGTAGTGTGCAAATTGATATGCCTTGCACGTGAGGTGGATGGATTAACTCAGCAAAGGAGAAGTGCTCACTAACAGAGATTAAAGACAATTTTCTGAGCAATATTTGAGATAAATGCCTTTTGTTTACTTTTGGTTGCGTTTATAATTTGTTCAGTGTATTGGCGCCACGCAAATATATTAGTCATAGAAGTCGGATTTATGAAAAAATATATATATTGCGTTGGCCGGGAATCGAACCCGGGTCAACTGCTTGGAAGGCAGCTATGCTCACCACTATACCACCAACGCTCGTGCTTATATGTGAGGAAATACGCGCTACAAGACAGACTAGTAAACACCATTTTTTGACTTTCTTCTGTAAAATTAGAAAATGTTTATGTTGATTTGTACTCTGTAGTCACAAAAATTAATTAGAGATATAAAATCACATTCACAAGGAATATACATCACAGGTTTCAGACTTTATTAACCGTCTCTGCAGAATGGTATGAAATAACATCAACCAAAGCTGATGTGTTTAATATATTTGTATTGTATATTAATTTATAACAGCAAAACAGACAGATACACAATGTCTATAATCTTTAAGATTGGAGTCAGACACAGTAAGTCGAAGAGATTCATTACGTCAATTATTTCAGGGTAACGTTATGTGGCTCGTTGGTCTAGGGGTATGATTCTCGCTTAGGGTGCGAGAGGTCCCGGGTTCAAATCCCGGACGAGCCCTGTCCTTTTTTAGCCTCTTTAAATACTTTAAAATGAATCGACTTCAAATTATAGATATCAGGTAACATAACATATCATTTTCATTACGTGCACACCCCACCCTGTTTCACAACACAGCATACAATCACAATACAGCTGCTCAATGGTAATATTGACTGTTTCAATGTAAAATGTTAGATGCTTTGAAATAGCACAGATGTCCAAAAAAGAACAAACGGTACTCCTAAAACAGCCATTGAGACACAAAAATACTTGACCCCGACGTGATTTGAACACGCAACCTTCTGATCTGGAGTCAGACGCGCTACCGTTGCGCCACGAGGTCTTATGGTTGAAAAAGTTACTACATTTATGAAATACCATCAGTAATGGAACAGGATATATAATTATTGTCTCATAGCAATTTTATAGACCTCGTGGCGCAACGGTAGCGCGTCTGACTCCAGATCAGAAGGTTGCGTGTTCAAATCACGTCGGGGTCAAGTCCTTTTGTGTTTCAATGGCTATTTTAGGGTTACCGTTTGTTCTTTTTTGGACATCTGTGATGTCACTTAAAGGGGAAGTTCACCTTATTTATTGTTTTGAGCACAGTTTAAGTTTTCAATAAAGTGTAAGTTTTTCATTTAGAGTTTCTGGAGTATTTACAAACGTGATACTTAAATTACACTTCATTTGGAAATGTCATTTTTTATGCTTTGCAGAATCCTTGCATTTAATTTACATTTCACTATTTATCTGAGTCAGCTTTCAACCCAACACTTTCAGCTGGTCCTAAAACGTATAAGTATCAGCTGCGTTTGAGCAGACAGTTTTGTTAAAGTTAGATTAATACGTGCATAAGACAGGTCATTGGAGTTCAGGCCTGCTGTCCACTTCCTAAATTCATGGCTCTACACACATGCTACGTTCTGAACAATAAACTGTGAAACTTTTGAGTACAGACTTTGTCTCTTTGGTCATTTGAATTCCCCCAACGCATTGCAGGCCAAGGAGGACGGAGGAATCCTACATTCTACTGGGATGTACCGCTCAGTATGTCAGTCGAACCCCAGAACCGTAATAGTGTGACAGCTTTGTTATTAATAGTGTGAAAAGCTGTAGATAATATCACCAACAGGGGGCGACAGCATCATGTGCAAATGAATTGAGACGTTTCTAAATATAAAAAATGTTAATCAAATCAGTTCATTTACATGTGAAATAAGGTGAACTTTCTGGACATTACAAAGTAGATTTTTGAATGGCATGTGCATTTTTGACAAAATAAAAATATATATTTTTTGTCATGCACTTATGATTTACATTTTGTGCAATCTTTATTAATGACATAATATAACTACTTTTACATGAATTATATTTCTGTTTTTATATATAAAAAACTATATTTAATTTAAAATGTATTAATAACCATGTTATAATAACATTCATGTTTATTGCAATTATCACAGTAATGTTTATTTTAAACATGCTTATTTATTTTTAACAACAATGTTATACTATAACACTTATTAATTAAATTGTGTTAATGTTTTTATACTATAAATATATTTATATTATATATTTTATGCTAATTTGTCCACAGCTTTAACTTTTCATGTATGCAACTTGGACACTGAATTTAGATGACTTCTCAAATCTTTATGTCTTTGAAATGAGGAACAGCAGATTTCTGTTGATTTATAACATTTCCATCCTGTTTGTGTAGGATTTGCATATGTTTTAAAATAAAAATAATAAGTTGTATATTAAGTGGATGTTTGACCCCAAACACAGCTGCTCCATTTTAAAACTGCAAAATAAAAAAGGTGGGACAGAAAGGAATTTTTTTGTTGTTGTTGTATATTTTACTTCACTGCAGACAGTATAAACCCAAGAGTCAGCATTGCTTCTGGACATGGCTAACATAAGGCCTCTTTTTTACACAGTAAAGTTTTAAGTGGTATTTGTGAACATAACTCTGTATTATAGAGTTTGACGAAGCTTTGTTAAAGAAATCTTTTGCCCATGTGGTTATATCAGCTGTTGATGACGGTTGTTGATGCAGTGCTGTCTGAGTGATCAGAGATCCCAGGTGTTCAGTTTAGACTTGTTACCCTTTATACAATGAAATTCCTCCAGATTCCTTAAATCATTTAATTATATTATGCACTGCAGATTAGAAATATGTGAATGTCTTCTAATCTTTCTTTGATAAACTTTTTTTTTAATCCTAATAATTTTATTCTCAATAATTTTCTCATACACTTGTTGACCAACTGGAGATCTTCTGACCATTTTTGCTCCTTGAATTCTTAGTATTTCACCGATACTGCTTTTGTACCAAATTATTACAATCACCTGTTTGTATTCACACCCATATTTGTTTTTTGTTTGTTTGTTTTGTTATGTTTGTTTTTTTGCCTCATTACTTGACATCTCCCATCTCAACTTTGTTTGGAATGTACTGCAGGCCTGAAGTGCAGAAATGGGTGTATATTATCCCCTGCAAACTCAGCTTTTGGATGATCTTGGACTCCATCCATCCCTGTGCCAGTGGATCTCCAAAGGGCAGATCACAAGTTGTGTGAGTTGGCAAACACGTCTCTCTCTCACCTTGAGCACCGGAGGCCCCCCCAAGTCTGTGTCCAGAGCCCCCTGCTCTGCTCGCTGTACACCCACACAACTGCATGGCTACATCTAGCTCCAACACCATCATAAAGTTTGCTGATGACACCGGCATGATAGGCTTGATCTCCAGAAATTACGAGAGTGCATACACTTGAAGAAGATTAAACAACTGTGTTCAGCTGAGTGCATCATCCAAGCAGAGCTCCCTGACCTGCAGACCATCTACAACAAGTGATGCAGGACCAAGGATAAAAAGCTTATGATGGACCCTAGCCACCCGATAATGAACTCTTCTCTCTGTTTCTGTCAGGGAGGTGTTTTTCATGCCCTGAAGGCAAACACAGAGAGGATGAGGAGGAGCTTCTTCCCACAGGCCATCCAGACTCTGAACTCTGGACAACACAGGCATACACACCCTAGACTACGCAAGTTCACACATACACACACACACTTTGCACTTGCACTTTACTAAACACATGTACACTTTGTCATACATGTTTACAATTTAAAAACCCATGTACATTTGTACAATTTGGATATTATCTGCATGTTTTTGCACAAGGAATATATTCTTATTCTTTATCTCTTATTTGTTCTATATATTATAGTTAGTCTTATTTTATGTTTTATTTTATTTTCTCGTCACCACCCCCTTCTATGGTTTTCATGTGCCCTTCTTCTCCTAATCTGAAACAAGCCATTAATGTCATCAAAGCATTTCACTGCCAGTTGTACCATTTATGATAGTGTATGTAACAAATAAACCTTGATTTGATTTATTAACAAATTAAATTAGTAAAAAAAAATTGTTGAGCAGACAAAACATAAAATATCTTGGATTCATACTGTCTGCAATGAAAAACATCAAAAGAAATTTAAGAAACACTTTTTGGTTGGTGACCACTGATGTCAAGATTATTTCACATTTTGAATTCACATAACCAGGCAAAGTGAAATTTAACAAAAGTGACAATTTTGTCTCCAAAGATGAACTAATGCACTATTTTCCCAGGTTGAGTGAGCTGTGCATCGCTGAAATGTGATGCTACATTGTTGCTGGTAGGCTTTCTGTGTGAACTTCACCCACAGATAATGACTCTTTAAGTGGATAAACTCTACACCATGGAATAATGAGATTTCCCACCTCTGGGTGGAAATTGCTGTTCTGTTGATTGTACTTTACTGATTGCTTGAGGAAATGCACTATTTAGATTAAACTGTGGTGAATATACTGTTGAAAGGGCTCAAATCTGCGCTCCCAATATTTATTACTCCACAAGACCTTATAAAATATACCCTTCTATACAGTCGACATGTTTTATTTATGATTTACGAAAGCAGTGACATATAAGACTCAATCTGTGATAAATGATGCAAAATAGTAAAAGACGTTTGTAGGATTTAATAGTTTTAATAACAGATTTCCATATACAAACTTGATATTGTGATGTTTGCCACTTGACTGGTCTCAGGCATTACTGTGTAACCGTGTTAAATGCGCACATACTCCAAAATAAAAACACATGCTATGGAAGTTCTGTAAACGGCTTCAAAAGAAAAGCAGTATTAAGAAACGGGCCATCTCCTGCACGCCTGAATATCTGCTGTGATTTCTGCAGCACTCTAAAAAGTAAGAGTTTATCAGCAGCAAAGGCAGGAGCTTTCAGTGTACGCAACTAGACTTAGGCGCATATATATATATATATATATATATATATATATATATATATATATATATATATATATATATATATATATATATATATATAGTGTTATTTACTTTCTTGCACTCAACTGTTAGGACATACACACACCAATGAGAAACAGTAGCCCCTTTTCCTGGAACACTATTATATTCATCCCACCCCCCCAAATAAATCGGATGGTTTTGCCCAGGCAGTAGTTTTAAATCTGCTCGTAAGCTAAAACGCACAAAAAGGATACAACATACACTAAATCAATTGGTCCGCTGCACTTCCCATGTTAAAAACGAAGACAAAATTAAATACGACCAGCATAGTGCTACAGCCATGTGAAAAGTAACCTTAAAAAAGTAAATATTTCATATATATATAATATCTAAACTTAAAAAAATTAAAATACAAAAAAAATAATAATAATACATCTCGGGCAAGAACACTGTTCACCACAAGAAACCCCATAACTTGTTGTTTGAGCAGATTAAGAAGAATAACATGGACATAAAACCAAATAGAGTGCATATCCGTTCACTTCAGTAGCTTGGCTTGTCCTAAAATAAGAGCAAACATCATGGAAAATACCTCTAGGGGGCAACCTTCACACAAGAGGATCATAAAGCAAGTAAAAATGGCTAAGCTCCGGCTAATGTTCCCAATGGGAGAGTACCATGTTCAGACTGCGAGAAAATATTCCCCAGTTGCAACCCACAAAGTGAATTGCATGGCTAACACAGGAATTAGCAACTACATAGGTATACTGCTGACCCATCTGCAGGACACGGACGCAGGAAAGAGCTCAGTGCATCATCTTGTACTTCAAAAGACATTAAAGGATTAATTTTTGGTACTCTGCTTGAATCCCAGCACTTCTGATTAAGATGTCGACATTGTTTGTGCCTTTATTAAGTGAAGCCAAAAATATGCATCCAATTTATGCATCAAGACATTTACTCATATAGTCAGACATTTTGGTGGCAACAAACTAGCTTTTGGGTGAGAATGAATTTTGACGCAAGTGGAGCTGTAATGAATGGGAAAATTTTAGTTAGCCGGCTAGCTTAGCAATTTCACCTCTTGGAAATCCAAATAATGAGCTAAATTCAAACCCTTAAAATGTGCAAAATCTTGCAAGAGGCATAGCAGGTGAGAAGAGTGGTGGCCCGCTAGATGCTACAATAGTTTGATGTGTTACTTGACTAATAATGACATACTTTAGCTTTACCGTTTTGTTTTGCAAGGCAAAGGTTCATAATGCCTAGCATAAAAGTCTGCAGTCAGCAGAATAGGATTAAAGTTACAGTTTTGTATGTGTTTTGAAAACTGGAGATAACTTCAAGACAACTGAAACAACAACTGCAAGAGTTCCCATTTTGCTCCACATATTCACCCTGCTTAACCCGGCAGAACTTTAGCTCTTTTTTCCAACAGGACATTAGCTTTTTAACGCATATCTCCTCAAGACATGCCTATTCAAGGGAGCAGAGCCCACTTGGAGAGCTGAGCTGTCTGAGGAAATGCACTTAAGTCAACTCTCAATCCAGGCTCAATGCCAGTGCACTCACTTAATCAAATCCTAATGGTTGGCTTTGCCAGCGTAGGGAGTGCTAGCATACACAAATGCTAAATCTCCCTACATTTCGCAAACATTCAATGCAACTTTCACTATGTACAATATAGGATCTTCATATATTAATTATATGAGTTCATTATTTCAATACATTTAGTCCTCTGCTTTATAGAGTATTCTGAATATGTACAATATAAATTACTACAGTTTCAATGATAAAATAAATAAATAAGATACATATATGATGGCCGTGGCATTGTGGCTTTTGCAGTGTTATTTCATTCTTCTCTTCTTCCACAAGGGGCAATGGAAAAAATCTGTTATAGGTGGTGGAAGGAATGGACCCTTTGCACTCTGCAAAAGAAAGTGGGGTGGGGGGTGTAGAGATGGGATCTAGGATGTCTACACTTGTGTGGATTGTGCCAATGTCCTTGTCTATATGTATTAGTAGTCTTCAGAATAGCTGCATGTGTGCATTTGTGTTCAGGAGAATGGGATACAGGTATAGAGTGAAAGGAGTACACATTTGGGTGCAACAGTGAAAACACTGTGACAGAATGTCAAGCCTGCAGAAACAGAACCGAGGAAGTGTGGGCACAGGTGAGCGAGTGAAAAGCTCCACTGCCGGCTATACCACTGTCCCACTTGGCGAGTTCCCATTTTGTGTTGACAGCGGTTGAGAGGGGTGCTGCACAAAACAAGGTAAGAAACAGACATTCATGAGGAACTTTGTTTCAACCTTACAATGGCATTACAGTGCATATGTTTGGCTCCAGGGGCATAGCCACCGACACCTAGCTAGCTAATGTTACACTAGTGAATGCTTTACAAAGTGGCAGTTTTCTAAATAGTATCATCTACACCATAGCAGATCAGTGACTGATTGAGTCAGAAAGCCACCATTTCCCAAAAAAAGTCACCAGAACCACTGTCCATGACTCGCATAAACAAGTTTTTGCTGGCTGTTAACATCAGCAGAAATCATGTGACCACCACACAGTAGCCAGAGAATGTGACAGTTCCACGTTTGCTTCAGTAATCACACCCTGCTCTACCAAACTGCCCAGTGGAAAAACATCATTACTGGCCATCTTAGTGTTTGGTCATGTCCATTATCTCAAAAAACAAATTGCGTTTCTTAATGAATGTTAACTTCAAAGATGTAACTGAAGACAGAAAGATCTGTAAACAGGTACTCATCTCTATTAAGTTCTTACTTCATTTGATTATTGGGCTATAATCTCACTCATGTACCTTGTAAAATTTTTTGCCTTTATACAGAGGGATGAAAAAGCTTCTCTTCAATGTCCCCGACAGATTTCATACATAATTATCAAGCCTTTTACAGCTCAGTCAGGGTAGGGTAAAATGGGCATAAAAGTCCTCGGGAAGTAAAATATTAATTTGTCTACAATTTTAATTCCTACTTTACAGCCATTACCACGGTCTGAGGACTCACCGCTTTGCCTGGTCGCGCCCAGGTACAGATGAGGCCCTCTTGGCATGCAGTGATGATGCAATCGTCCATGAAGACAAGAACTGTAAGCCTCTCATGGGCAATCTTCTTACATACAAGTGGCTCCAGCAGTGGCACCTCATTCATCCGTGGGCACAGTGTTGTTCCCAGAACCTTTGAGGCATCCAGTCGGTTGCTACGTGGCGCTACATTGATCTTGTCATTGCTTTTGCTGATGTTTCCAAGGCTGTGGTAGCGCTTGTGCTCCTTTTCCCCTCCTACGCCAGATTTGTCCGATTTGCGCTCTTGCAGCGACAGTGTCGCAAAGCGTCCAATGCTAAATGGAGTGCTTCCTCCACCACCACTACCCCCTCCTGTTCCTCCGCTCTCTGTCGCTCCCTGGCCTTTGGAGGTGTTAGCAACAGCAGGATGAGGAAGGGAGTTGGACCTAGACAGCGAGCGAGGTAAAGGAAGGGGCAGTGTTGGGGGCTGATGAGGGTTGGAGGGGTGATGGTGGCCTTCGACCCCCCCACTACTGCTTGTGTTGTTTATCCCTCCACTCACAGAAGGTGGCAGGTTTGGGCCAAAGGTGTTGGTGAGGGCACGGGAAAGCGGCAGTCGCGGATACAGAACGTCATCTGTAAGATCCCACAGGCAAAATTGGGTGTCCTGTCCAACGGATCCAAAACGGTAAGACACGGACGGCGTGCCTTTGGAGCTGTGGCGAGAAAGGCGGGAGAGTGTGCTGCTAGTACGCACACGGCCAAAGTTTAGTGGCCCCTGGTGGAGATCCTCTTCACTGCCGCTTAGTTCCATTGGTTCCTCTTCCTCTAAGCTGGTGGTAAAGGGGTCAAATGCCACAACGTTCACCCACGATTTGTGTCCATGACCTCGTGCAACTACACGACTTTCCGCAAATGACCAAACTGTGACTAGGTCGTCCTCACCACCTGTAGCCAGGTACTTCCCATCCGGGCTCCAGGAAACACAGAGAAGGCCTCCAAAATAACTCTTCATAACACCCTGCAGCTCCATCGAGTCAAAGTGGAAGACGCGAAGACAGCCGTCCTGGCCTACGCAAGCTACATGCACACCATCAGGTGAAAATGCAAACTCATTCAAACCCCCCTCTCCCACTGCCCAGCGCAGTAAGGGGTTACGAGGTGTCTTGGTCTTGCAGGCATAGACAGCAAATCCCTCACCCTGGCGTAGCAGTGAGTACTGTGGTGCTGTGGTGCCACACGGATGCTCCACATTGTAGAGGTAGAGGTGGCCACTAGCATGGGAGGCCAGGAAAAGGTTCTCCGATTTTGGCAACCATTTCAGGCATGTCACTTTAGTTTTGTCAATTAACCTCTGGAAATCAAAAGAAAGCAGAACATTAGAAATCTTCAATCAGTGGTTCCCAAAGCAGTCACTCCCTGTAAATTTTGGAGCATTGGTCCATTTTGTGCAGCTCTAGTGTGCTGTATTGCTACAAAACTCTTAATTTACTAGACAGCTAGGTTAGGTGTCAAATGTAACGTACCTCCTCATTGAAGAGCTTGCTGGTCTCCTTCTTGATGGGGTCCAGGTACTGCACCTGACCAGCAGAAAAGCCCACAATGAGCGCCACGCTGTCTGCTGTGGCTGAATACTGATTAAAGTCATGGCAGGTGGGTTGTGTCCCCTTGTATATACGCTTATCTATAGGCTTGCTAAGGTCCACTGCCTACAGACAGAGAGAGAAACATCAGACATGAGAAAAATGAATGCAAACAGCTTTCAGTAAAACAAAAGTGTGTCCTCAAAAAGGTTTTATCATGTGAGTGGCCTTGCTGAAACACAATGTCAGTTTACACTTATGCCCTCGCCTCAGCTAGTCTATAAAAATCTATTTCTCGCATTAAGAGCTTTGTGGCTTCCTTCATTTCTAAGATCCACACAAAGCAGAGAAAGCTGAAACTCTCAAGTTTTTCATTTCTGACTGAGTTGCTGATTAAAGGTCCTGCTTCAAATACACCATGTTATATCTTTTGTTACGTGTTATTTTTTGCTTTCAATGCTTTACTGATGTCAAGTTCCAAACAAATAGAACTGAGCATTCACTTTCTGTCCTGCTGAGCGGCGCCATTATATGGCACAAATGTGACTTGAACCATAATGTCCGGTCAGTGCTGAGCAGCCTAAAATAAATGATGTATGGGGCTAAAAATCTACAAGCTCTACATTTTACCTTTCAGGATTATGCTATTACAAATGATAAAATAAATGTTTTGATCACTTAAAGGGTTCTTTTAGTAAAAACAAACATTGCATTTTATTTCATGTAGTTGCTGAATAAAGATTTGGGCAGATGGAGAATCTTAACATAAATCGGATCACATTACAAACCCTCTCCAGTATTGTGGTGTCAGCTTCAGCAAATTTATGACTGGACTTGAGAACAGTCATGCAAAGCCCTCTGTTGTTCAACTCTAAACCCTCATCATTAAGGAGTTTTCATGTAACGAGGGGTATGTGCATGTTGTTATTTTACTAAATGAGTTTTCTATCACAAATCTAACAATCACAGCAGGGTTGCCTTGTTCACAGTTTTAATGCCAAATTAGTTTATTTTGAATAAGCAGTCAGTGGTAAAATGCAGGTTTTTGGGCTACTTTTTAAAAAATACCTCTACTGCTAAAGAGCTTTTACAGTAACAGAGCAGAAAGGAAATAGTGTTGAAAAAGTCTTAAGTAGACTTCTATTGGAATGTGATCTGAAAATATAGATTAGAGAGGTAGGAAAGGAGGATACTATGTTTTAAATACAAAAAAGTAGTTTACAATTATGCAGATGTTTTCTTCTCCCATTGCCATATATTCTGAAATAAAATAATAATAATAATAATAATAATAATAATAATAATAATAATGATAAATAAATAAATAAATAAATAAATAAATAAATAATATAAACATTTGTAGGAAATATTTCAAATGTATAAAATTAAACGTAAAATGAATAAAAAAAGATTAAAAGAATATCAGTAGATCTTGTAAAGCAGTTATAGCCTACTCAGATGTCTGTGACTGGATGCTTTACAAGTTGGGCTAGTAGGGTGGGCTTCTGGCAGACATTGAGGAGAATTTGTCCGGAACTGGCAACCCTGAATCACAGGCACATGAAATTAATTTTTGGTTGAGCTGTCTCACTGAAACCACACGTCAAATCCCTGCTGGCTATTTACTATTAATACTTTATTGATATGTGTGCAGATGAAGGACACCACTGCTAACTTATCACAAGAAAAAAATCATGAACCGAATTAAATGAAAACGTGTAAATATCTACATGTCATTCCACTGCGATTAAACCGTTTGAAACATGGACATCTGTTAGCTAGTTTGCAAACGTCAAGTTAATCAACATTTAGGCAGATGAATTATTGGCATTCACGTTTTTAACCAGATCTGTTAATTCAGTTCAGTGTTGTGTTAGCCTGGCTAAAGCCTAAAAAAGCTAGCCACACAAAGCTAATGAATTAAGCTAACCTATCTAGATAATCTAGATTTTAAACGTTCGTGTTAGTGTTTTGTTGATGCTTCTGGCAAAAACGACATGCTTTTATTTGTAGAGGCGAGCTGGAGAGATTAAAATGCATTTTAAGGCTGTTTAAGTGTGAGCTAGGTGTCCTTTTGAACCTTAGCTTGAGCTAACGACCGGCTAGCTTTGCTAGCTAGACAACTTCTCTTGAATTGTTGACGCGATTTATGACTAGAAATTTATCACATTTTGGTCATTTCTGTGTAGCAAGACTTTCTGTCGTCTTCGCACGTCTTGTATTAGTTATTTCTACGGTTGATCAACTGCAAATAATAATACATTTCACTGTTTCTCGAGCAACATGACTAAAAATAGTCTAGAAGTGTAAACCGTTAATAAGAGACACCATTTTAGTAGCAGATTAATACAAAACACCTTCATTCACATAAACAACCAGAGACTGTGTAAAACTTAGTGACAAGGCTCGTATTCTGGCAAAGTAACAGTAACACATCTTAACATTCAGGTTATTGGGTGTTTACATGTATCCAGCATCTGTTACACAATTTATTTTATATAAATGTGCTCAGTAACAGAGTAACAGCGTGTCTAAGGGGCCACATGTGTATTTTAGACAGTATTTGTGATTTTCCGCGGCGCTCCCAGCAGCAGACCTTTTTAATGTTGGTGTACGTGTAGAAGTAAAGTTCCCTGCCGATGTTGAAGCACACTCGCTCAGACTCCTCGCTCGGGTCCTCCGGCTGGAGCTTGACCATGGAGACCCGCACAGGAGGCAGAAAGCCAGCCGGAGAGGAGCTGCCCCCGGCTCCAGCGGCTCCGGCAGCTCCAGACCCGGGGCCCTGCACCAGCCCCACGCCGCCCACCGAGCCTGGAGCCCCGGGTGCAGCCGCCGAACCCGCCGCTGAGGGAGCCCTCGGTAAGCCACCCCTTTGCTGGGAGTCGGACAGAGTCAGCAGCTTGTAGAAACCCTCCCTGGTCCTGAACTGAGACTTGATCTCATTGATATCCTTCAGAGCGCCTCCATCGCCGGCCATCTTTAGCGCAAGGAAACGCCGACTGGCCGACCTGGAAACAGTGGAGCGAAGAGACTACGGCCAGACGCCGAGCATGAGAGGATAGGATGCAGATGCGGCGGACACGGAGAACCGCAGAGGGACGCATTTGTGTCCCGGTCGCTGGAGGATCTGCCCGAGGTTAAGCTGAACAGAACAGCCGCAGGAGCTCCGTTCACTCCTCCAGCACGAACCGATCCGGCCTTGACACAGCCATGATGTCATGTGTGAGGTGTGTGTGTGTGTGTGATACACCCAACCCACCACACTATCCAGAATCCACAGAAAACCAGCTGTAGGGTCATTTCACCACGACATGACTAAGATAAAGTTTGAGACTACATGAGGAACTCAGGCAGTGAAAATGACAATGAGCCTAAATAAAAACAAACTGAAAATTTGATATTACAGTCATATAACACTAAAGAAGTACAAATATACAGATATAGAAAGATATCAGAATAACCTCAGGTCAGCAGATTCACAATCCAAAGAAAGAAAGAGAAGCAAAGTGAGGGGTGAGCTTCATGAAGATCTGTTAATGTATTTAATCTAAATATACCTCAGATTTTGTGAAAAAGACTGATATTGCAACATGTGCTGAAAATGTCCAGCATGCATTTCTACTCTCCTGATCAGGTGGTGATGTTATGCATGGAGATGTTTTTTTTTTCTTCTTTTATTTCTTCTAGATAAAGTGTGTTATTCAGTACGTTCACACCTCAACACTTCCTCCTGTACTGTGCATCGATACATTATACACACTCACGCCATCGACACTTCCTCCTGTACTGTGCACCGATACATTATACACACTCACGCCATCGACACTTCCTCCTGTACAGTACTGTGGACTGATACATTATAAACACTCACACTATCAATGCTTCCTCCTGTACTGTGCACTGATACATTATACACACACACACACCATCAACACTTCCTCCTGTACTGTGCACGATACATTATACACACTCACATCATCGACACTTCCTTCTGTACTGTACTTCTCTTGAATTGTTGACGCGATTTATGACTAGAAATGATCACATTTTGGTCATTTCTGTGTAGCAGGACTTTCTGTCGTCTTTGCACGTCTTGTATGAGATATTTCTGCGATCTGTTAATTCAGTTCAGTGTTTTGTTAGCCTGGCAAAAGCCTAAAAAAGCTAGCCACACAAAGCTAATGAATTAAGCTAACCTATCTAGATAATCTAGATTTTAAACATTCGTGTTAGTGTGTTGTTGATGCTTCTGGCAAAAACGACATGCTTTTATTTGTAGAGGCAAGCTGGAGAGATTAAAATGCATTTTAAGGCTGTTTAAGTGTGATAAGCTAGGTGTCCTTTTGAAGCTTAGCTTGAGCTAACGACTGGCTAGCTTTGCTAGCTAGACAACTTCTCTTGAATTGTTGACGCGATTTATGACTAGAAATTATCACATTTTGGTCATTTCTGTGTAGCAAGACTTTCTGTCGTCTTCGCATGTCTTGTATTAGTTATTTCTACGGTTGATCAACTGCAAATAATAATACATTTCACTGTTTCTCGAGCAACATGACTAAAAAATGGTCTAGAAGTGTAAACCGTTAATAAGGGACACCATTTTAGTAGCAGATTAATACAAAACACCTTCATTCACATAAACAACCTGAGACTGTGTAAAACTTAGTGACAAGGTTCGTATTCTGGCCAAGTAACAGTAACACATTTTAACATTCAGGTTATTGGGTGTTCACATGTATCCAGCAACTGTTACACATAATTTATTTTATATAAATTTGCTCAGTAACAGAGTAATAGCATGTCTAAGGGGCCACATGTGTATTTTAGACAGTATTTGTGATTTTCCGCGGCGCTCCCAGCACTTTTTAATGTTGGTGTACGTGTAGAAGTAAAGTTCCTTGCCGATGTTGAAGCACACTCGCTCAGACTCCTCGCTCGGGTCCTCCGGCTGGAGCTTGACCATGGAGACCCGCACAGGAGGCAGAAACCCAGCTGGAGAGGAGCTGCCCCCAGCTCCGGCAGCTCCAGACCCGGGGCCTTGCACCACTGACACTATGACCCGAGGATCGCGAGTTTGAATCCCGGTCATGCTGTTTGCCATCAACAGCTGGGGCCCAAGAGAGCAGTGCTCTCTCTGGGCAGGTAGATGGCGCTCTCACTCTCCTTATCAATTTCACGTTGCAATGTCCGCTGGCTCAGGTGTCTACTGATTGGACCCTGTGTGCCTTCCTCCGAGCGTGTTAGGCTTTCCAATGACGGTGTATCAGCGGTTGTTCGAAAAAGAAGCGGTGTCTGCATCACACGCAACGGAGGAGGCTTGTGCTTGCCTGCACCCTCCTAGAGTCAGGGACATTGTAAAGTGATGGGGAGAGGCCTAACAGAGGGGATGGGCTAATTAGCTACCACTACATTGGGAAGAGGATAAAAATTGGCAAAAAAAAAATTATTACATGAGTGAGACTGTTTCACATCTTGTTGTCCAGCTCTGGTGACTCCAGCATTTCTCGTCACATAACACATGTTGATAATGTCCTTAGCCTAAAAATGTAAACAACCCCAAGGCCTTGTGTCACTGCGACACAGTTAAAGAGAGTACATGTTTTAGGAACATGTATGCCTGTAAATTATTAAGAAATTTGTTAAGTTAGAAAAAATATATAACTTTGTAAAACCATTATTAAATAATTTGTAAAATATATAACACACAAGGGCATCCACTTCACTGCACCCTGCCAATTCAGAACAACAGGGATGCCCAAAATTGCTTCTGGAGAACAGATGTGCATTCTTTATAGTTATTGTAATGTTTGCAGCAATGCATTAGACACTCTCATGGACTGTTGGTGAACGCACCCTGAAATCGGCTGTTGTTTGAATGCACCCCAGCAGGACGTGTGGTAGAAGTGCGCATGTGCAGAGAGAGAGAGAGAACAGCAATGCTAGAGAAGGACGATAATGCTGCGTGTCTGTAATGTGAAAGTGCTAACTGTAAACAGTAAAGCTCCGTTAACTCTAAACCCGGTGTCTTCATTTCATAAGCGTGCAAACATCACATTGGCGACGAGGATTGAAACAGAGGTGAAAGCGAAAGTAAACAAGGCCAGAGCTCCGTGACTGCAAGCTAACTACGCTAAAGCTAACTCCACGAGCCACAGCAAACCATGTTGCTCACTTCGCCCGCTCTCCCAGCGTTTGATGCAGAAACAGATCCCAGTTCAGTTGGACCGCGCTGGACAAAATGGATGCAGAGGTTTGAGAATTATGCCGCTGCTTTCAACATTACAGGAGATGTCCGGATGAAAGCTTTACTGTTGCACTTAGCTGGTGAATGTGTTTATGATATTTATGACACTCTAGCAGCAAGCTCAGACAAATATGCAGATGTCAAATTTAAGCTTGACTCATATTTTTCAGCAAAGAAAAACGTCCTATATGAAATATACACTTTCAGACAAGCAGTGCAGCAGTCCAGTGAAACTTTGGACACATACTGCACACGGCTCCGCATGCTTGCCAAACACTGTGAGTTCAACGATGTGGACCTAGAAATTAAAGGACAATTAATTCAAAGCTGTGTGTCATCCAGGCTTCGCAGACGAGCGCTGAGGGAACCTGACATGAGCCTAGAAGATCTTCTCAGCTACAGAAGATCAATGGAACTGTCCGAACAACAGGCAACAGGCATGGAACAAGGAGCAGCTGCTTCAGTAAACGCAGTGCAACCAAAAGGACGACCACACAAAAACTACCAAGTCACACACGCTGACAAACCAAATAACCAGTGCAGAAATTGTGGGGGGAAATATCCACATGAAGGAGACTGCCCGGCACGAGGGAAAGACTGCAAGGCCTGTGGTAAGCTAAACCACTTCGCCAGACAGTGTAGGTCAAAACACAGGCAATCAGCTAAAAGCTATGATGTAAAGCCCAAAGCAAACAATAAGCAACACAAAAACTACAAGAAAGTGTTCACAATCACTAGCTCAGCACACTGTGACAACGAGCGTTCTTCCAGCAGTAGTGATGATTATATGTTTGTGACAACTACAGCAGCCAAAAAGAAAGTACCCTTGTCAAGTATTAAGCTTGGGGGTATAGAAATATCAGTGATGCTGGATTCAGGTGCCACAGTAAATGTTATCAGTGAATCTGTTTTAGACATGCTATCACCACAGCCAAAGCTAGTTCCTGCTGACACTAATGTTTTTCCCTATGGCTGTACCACCCCGTTACGACTAACTGGCACGTTCACATGCGAGGCAGAAGCAAACAAGAAAAAGACTGAGTGTAAGTTCTATGTGAAAGCAGGAAAAGGATGTTCACTGCTAGGCTACGATACAGCCACACAACTAGGCCTCATCAAAGTGGTCAATAATTTGTCATCTCAGCCAAGCCCCACAGTGGCAGATCAACTTGTGGACAGCTACCCAGAGCTCTTTCAAGGCATAGGCAAACTAAAAGACTTTCAGGTTAAGCTCCACGTAGACACCAGTGTTCAGCCAATCTGTCAGCCACACCGGCGTGTCCCGTTTCACATTCGCCAAAAAGTAGAAAACGAGCTACAAAAGCTTTGTGACAATGACATCATAGAGTCAGTGACTGGCCCTACAGCATGGGTCTCCCCAATTGTGACTCCGCCCAAACCCAAAAACCCAGATGAGGTCAGAATCTGTGTCGATATGAGACAGGCTAATGCTGCAATACAACGTGAGCACCATCTTACACCCACCATGGATGATGTTATTCATGACTTAAATGGAGCAACAGTTTTCTCCAAACTTGATCTGAGAGCAGGATACCACCAATTAGAGCTTCACCCTGACAGCAGGTACATCACAACTTTTAGTACTCACAAAGGACTAATGAGGTATAAACGCCTGAACTTTGGCATATCATCTGCCGCCGAGGTATTCAAAAAAACTATCTGCCAGGCTCTGCAAAGGATTGAGGGTGTAAAGTACCTCAGTGACGACATCATTGTGCATGGAAAAACACAATCGGAGCACAACAAAAGCCTCACAGCAGTGTTTCAGAGACTTAAAGAGAAAGGCCTTGCACTCAACAGAGACAAGTGTGAGTTCAATAAATCCAGGCTAGAATTCTTTGGATTCATTTTCCAAGCTGGTGGCATTTCTGCAGATCCCAAAAAGGTCACTGCCATCAAAGAAGCAAGTGCCCCAGACAACCCTACCGAGGTCAGAAGTCTGCTTGGCATGGCAACCTACTGTTCGCGTTTCATAAAAGACTTTGCATCCATCACAGCGCCACTCCGTGAACTGACTAAGAAAAACACACCATGGCACTGGGGTGCAGAGCAAGCTAAAGTACTGCAAGCACTTAAAGACAGTTTGACCAGTGAGACTGTTATGTCGTACTTTGATCCAGATAATCAAACAGAACTTTTTGTAGACGCTAGCCCCGTTGACCTAGGAGCCATTCTTTATCAACTAGGGAAAGATGGAGAGAGACACACTATCGCATATGCCAGCCGCCCTCTGAGTGATGTAGAGAGACGCTACTCACAGACAGAATGAGAAGCTCTAGCTATAGTGTGGAGCTGTGAACATTTCCATCTTTACCTCTACGGACACTCATTCACTCTAGTCACCGACCACAAGGCACTAGAAATAATATGGAACAATCCTTGCTCAAAGCCACCTGCACGGATTGAACGTTGGGGTTTAAGACTACAGCCCTATGACCTTCGAATAGTTTACAGAAAAGGAGCGGAAAATCCTGCCGACTACATGTCCCGGCACCCAATCCCGATTCAGACTGGGTAACACACAAGAGCAACAAAAGTGGCTGAGGAATATATCAACTTCCTGGCACAACATGCTACACCTAAAGCAATGACTTTAGCCAAAGTCAAGGAGAAAACCCTGGCAGACCCCGTCTTACAAAAGGTTAGTGCTCTCATAAGAGACAACACATGGCACACAATTAAGAATGATTCGAAGGACGTCACCACACTACAAAAGTACAAGAATATCTGTAATGAATTGACTGTAACAAACACAAATGACATTCTGCTTCGTGGAACCAGAATTGTGATTCCATCAACCCTGGAAGACAGAGTGCTACAGTTGCCCATGAGGGACATCAAGGAATTGTTAAAACAAAGACACTGCTAAAGTCAAAAGTATGGTTTCCCTACATGGATCAGAAGGCCGAACACATGGTCAAGAACTGTATAGCTTGTCAGGCAAATACCCCTGTGACACAGACAGAGCCCCACAGGATGTCAGAATTACCTGAGTCACCTTGGCACACAGCCAGTGCTGATTTCTATGGCCCACTACCAACTGGTGAATACCTACTAGTCATCATGGATGAGTACACACGTTGTCCAGTAGTCGAGGCTGTTAGATCTACTTCAGCCAACACTGTCATTCCTGTCCTGGACAAGGTATTTTCAATGTTTGGAATTCCCAGAGTTCTCAAAACGGACAATGGGCCTCCTTTCAACAGCAATCAGTTTTCCAAGTTTCTGATACACATGGGATGTCAACACCGAAAGATAACACCATTATGGCCACAAGCAAATGCAATGGCAGAACGTTTCATGCGTACACTGGGAAAGGCAATTCGAGCATCCGACAGCCAAGGCACTCCATGGAAGCAGACACTCAACACATTTCTTCGTGAATATCGCTCCACTCCACACAGCACCACAGAAGCATCTCCAGCCGAGCTCATGTTCCAAAGGAAAATCTTCACAAAGATTCCAACCTTTTCCAGTGCTGTAGAAGACAACTGTGACCGTGTGATCAGAGAGCGAGACAAGACAGCAAAAGCAAAGATGAAATCAAATGCTGACAAACGCCATCATGCCAAACTCAATACTCTCAAACTTGGTGACACTGTACTCCACCGACAGTCCAAACACAATAAGCTGACAACATATTACAACAGTGATCCTTACACAATAACTCAAATTAAAGGCTCCATGATCACTGCCAGTAACAATAGACATTCAATCACAAGGAACTCCTCATTCTTCAAAAAGATCAATGCTCCTGCTCAACACTCCAAACCTGATCCTGACAGCGAGAATGAGAGCATTACTGTTCCAACACTTAGGTACCCTTGCAGGCAGTGCAGGCGACGCCCAACATACCTGAATGACTATGATGAGTCAGTTTAAGGAGGATGAAATACTCCATTTTTTTCTTTTTCTCTACTAAAGCATTTTAGTTTGGGTTCAAGGATACCCAAGGTCTCGTTCAAATTTTGAGATCTTTGTTTACATTTACAGAGTTGGACGTTGAAGTGTTTATTGTTTTACTGAGACCAGTTAAAAGGAAATACACTGCAAGAAATGCACTGAGTCACCTATGTCAGTTTCATTTTTGAAGGAACAGTACTTTACACTCATTTAAAAGATAATTTTTATATGTTGCTGGGAAAGATATTTTGTTGTTGTTATAACAAGGACAATTTATTTACTGAGATTTTTGTTTGGTTCAGAAGTAACTAAAGTCTGGTTAAAGAAGGCTCTTATTTCTGTAAAAAAAAAAAAAAAGGAGTGATGTAATGTTTGCAGCAATGCATTAGACACTCTCATGGACTGTTAGTGAACGCACCCTGAAATTGGCTGTTGTTTGAATGCACCCCAGCAGGACGTGTGGTAGAAGTGTGCATGTGCAGAGAGAGAGAACAGCAATGCTAGAGAAGGATGATAACGCTGCGTGTCTGTAATGTGAAAGTGCTAACAGTAAACATTAAAGCTCCATTAACTCTAAACCCGGTGTCTTCATTTCATAAGCGTGCAAACATCACAGTTATAAACCCTCTAGCAATATGAAATATTTACACTTATGATCATTGATTCATGTCAGTGCAAAAAGTAACTACAAGCATTCTCATTCATCTTTGTAGGCTTTGGTCTGCTTGGTGAGTCTCTGGCTGCACTGCATCTCTAAATTGTAAGAGTATTTTTATACAGCAACTACTGTACACATAACAATTTGTTTAGAAAATGTGTTTGATTTGATGTGTTTCAGAAATAGTTTTTTTCAGGCTGCACAGCACTAATGGGATGTTATGTAGGTTCATCTTACAACTGAGATTTGTACACAAGAGGGCGCTCTTTAGCAGAACAGAAACAGCTCACTTTTAATTGTTTAGGATTCAGATGTCAGTAAAGGATTAAAATCAAAATTGATACTCATTCAATGCTTATTCTGAGTATATGACAGTGTTTGAAGCAAAAAAAATGTCCACTTACTTCAGATGTAATGCTTTAAATGAGCTTTAAGATTTGCCAGCAATTGGCTTTTGACGGTTCAATCTTCAATTTCAAGCATTTTTTGGTTGCTTGATATATACTTGAAGCATACATGAAGTTTAATTGTAAGGCATTCTTAACCGTCAAGTTATTTGATCATTATACAACTCAATAAGCTATATGCACACGGGGGTGCTGACGTATTTCCAGTAAAATTTCAGCCAGCTCACTCACTTCCACTATCCACACTGTTGTGATGAGTTTAGTGAAGTCGCGATAATGTCCTAAGCTAAAACGTTTGTTTCAGCGAGCTGACAGCGCTACTGCTGAACACTGCTGTGCAACTTTGTGTCAAGCCTCCAGTAAGTAGAACAAAGTACTTAGCTTTCATACATTTCCCTCCAGTGCGGAAAATTGGCGTAAATGGATTGTTGATATCTGGAGACAGAATTTCACAGTCAGTTCGCCTACCTGTGTTTGTAGCCGGCATTTAAGGATGTCCATGAACCAGGGTCCGAGTCAGGACAGAGACTGTTAAAGAAGGGAGCATTTCCAGAGCCGTTTGTGTGGAACAATTTCTCCGTCCCACTTCCATGACCAGGGGTTTGGGAGAGGAGAAAGCGACCAACAGGGGATGGCACGCCGGTCAAGGAGCACTCCCCGGGGACCACAACTACTAACCTCCCACCACTTCACCCTCATAAAAGAGGATGTATATAATGTAAATAGCAATCATCTGTATGTGAAATCTGGTTTACATGCATTGTGACCAAATGCTGATTTACTGCAATAAATTCACTTTTCAATTTAACTAGTACTAGATTTGTCACCCACCTGTCAGTTCTGATCTCCTACCTAACCATAGCCGTTTCTGCATCAATTACACAAGATGCCATTTTAATGCTAATTTCTTTATTATAATCAGTCATTTTCTATATAAAATTGTTAAATATGTACAAACACCATTGTAATAATTATAATTACAACTATAATAACAACAATGAATTTTATTTAAACAATTAACTTGCACAACAGTTGTAACTTTCTCAAATCTACTCAAAAACAACTGGAATTTTACAAATTATGCTGGCCACACATTAGCTATTAAAGGACAACTCTGTTATGAAAAAGACTTGGGGTAGAAGTGAAACATAACTAGTTGGGATGTGACGAGTAGCTCACCTTTGTATGCCACCGATTTGTGCAATACAGTCTGTTTGGCTGAGGTCTTGCAGGCTTACAATGATAGGATAGGGGGATTTCATTTTTCATGCAAATAAATGGCTATTTTTACACCATTAACAAGCTCAAAGTAGCTCCACACTTAACTGGTAAAATTTTGAAGGCCTGACACTCAAGCCCCCTCATGTCTGCAGTCTGATGGCTAGGTCTCAGAAGCCATTTTGCTAAATTTTCAGCAGAGCTCTGTCCTCTGGTGTGACAGACTTCTCTGAATTTGGAGGAGGTGACATCAGACTGCCTTAGTTTGTGCCACTCAACACAGGAATTCTGTTCTTTTGTAGAATTTTCAATTGTGTGTGCTATATCTATGGATGTTTCAAGGGACATCATGTGGATCTGCTGCTGTTTAGTGCAGACAAAGGAACAGGTAGAGGGTCCTAGCCTATAATCACAAAGTGGCAGTTTGGGTGGGAGAAGGGGCATCTGTGTGTGGACAAGTTTTTGTCACTCTCTTCACTAGCAAGTGATACAATAAGACGCTTCTCTCTTGCCCTTTTGCAAATGCAGAGTCAACCAGAGATACAGTATTTGATATACCCAAGGTTGTAAGCATTGGAGCCACATCACTAGGAAGGTCACAGTAGACTTCATCCACCCTGAGAGCAGAAAGTTCAAGCTGAGGTGAACTGATTACCTTGTACAAGCTGCTCCTATTAATAAGAAAAATGCAAAAAATGTTTTATTGTTTGGACAAATTCTGTATAAGCTCAAATGCAAGACAATGACTAGAGAAATATTGTATTTAAAATGAGTACTCCGGTATGAAATGGACTGGGGGTGTATTGAAACATGATAATTACAAACCGGATTCCAAAAAAGTTGGGACACTAAACAAATTGTGAATAAAAACTGAATGCAATGATGTGGAGGTGCCAACATCTAATATTTTATTCAGAATAGAACACAAATCACAGATCAAAAGTTTAAACTGAGAGAATGTATCATTTTAAGGGAAAAATATGTTTCAAAATTTCATGGCGTCAACAAATCCCAAAAAAGTTGGGACAAGGCCATTTTTACCACTGTGTGGCATCCCCCCTTCTTCTTACAACACTCAACAGATGTCTGGGGACAGAGGAGACCAGTTTCTCAAGTTTAGAAATAGGAATGCTCTCCCATTCATGTCTAATACAGGCCTCTCTAACTGTTCAATCGTCTTGGGCCTTCTTTGTCGCTCTGTTCTCTATTGGTGAAAGATCTGGACTGCAGGCTGGCATTATCTTGTTGAAAAATGCAGGGTCTTCTCTGAAAGAGATGACGTCTAGATGGGAGCATATGTTGTTCTAGAACCTGAACATAGTTCTCTGCATTAATGGTGCCTTTCCAGACATGCAAGCTGCCCATGGCACAAGTACTCATGCAACCCCATACCATCAGTGATGCAGGCTTTTGAACGGAGCGTTGATAACAACTTGTGTTATCTTTGTCCTCTCTGGTCTGGATGACATGGCGTCCCAGTGTTCCATAAAGAACTTCAAATTGTTCCTCATCTGACCACAGAACAGTCTTCC
>BRDA01039914.1:0-15645 GCA_036984385.1 Crenuchus spilurus
TGTTTCATATTTACCCTTTGCTTTGCACCACAGTAAAGCTTCCAATTTTACCTGCTTGTGTCTGCTCTATTTCACACCATTCATTCAACCTGACACTTGCCAGCGTACCGTTTACTGTTAACAGATGATCCACTGTTGACTTGGGCACAAGGTTTGGAGGAAGGGAGTTTCTGAGCTCAACCCGATTTGTAGGTTTTCCTGATAATAAAAATGTGGATGATTTGTTTAGAAGCTTATTATGTGACAGTGTTACATTAAATCTACAACCCCAAGTTGGGACAGTATGGGACATGCAAATATAACACAAACACTTATTTTTGCTTTTATTTCATTGCAAACAGTATGAATCCAAGATACAGTATGTCATGTTTTGTCTAGGCAACTTCATTTAATTTGTTAATATACATCCATTTCAACATTATTCAAATGGATGTATATTATATGCGTTATTTTGTCCCATTCTTCCTGCAAACACTTAAGATGTGAAACAGTATGAAGTTGCCTTTACTCCATTTTTCATGTCAAAATTCCTCACATGTTCTCTATTAAACACAGATCAGTAAGGCCAGTCCAGTACCAGTGCCCTATTCTTCAGCAGCCATGCCTTGGTAATGTGTGCAGCATGTGGTTTTGCATTGTCTTGTTGAAAAATGCATGGACATCCCTGGAAAAGATGTTGCCTTGTTGCTCTAAAATCTCAATGTAATTTTCTGCAATAATGCTGCCATCACAAATGACCTTTGCCAAGGGCACTAACACAGCCTCATAACATAACAGACCCTGGCTTTTGGACTTGTTGCTGACAACAATTTGGATGGTCCTTTTCATTTTTGTTCTGGAGCACACAGTGTAAATATTTTTCCAAAAATGGAATACTGATCTGAGTATAGCACATATTTCCATTGATGATCCATACAAGATTCCTCTGAGCTCAGAGGAATCAATGCTCCTTTTG
This sequence comes from Crenuchus spilurus, assembly GCA_036984385.1. Lineage (NCBI taxonomy): Eukaryota > Metazoa > Chordata > Actinopteri > Characiformes > Crenuchidae > Crenuchus > Crenuchus spilurus. Next base: position 956 of record BRDA01039914.1, read on the forward strand.
TTCAAGTTTAAAATAAGACTTCTTTTTTGCACAGTAAAGTTTTATGCATGATTTGTGATTGTAACTGTATTGTAGTGCTTGACAAAGGTTTGCCAAAGTCCTCTCTCACGCATGTGGTTTTATCAGCTGTGGATGAATGACAGTTCTTGATGTAGTGCTGTCTGAGGGATCAGAGATCATAGGTGCTCAGCTTAGGCTTTTGACCTTTATGCACTGAACATTGTTTTGAAATGAGTTGTTTAATGACATTGTACACTGTAAAGGCAGACATATGCAAATTCCTTCTGATCTTTCTTTGAGGATCATTGTTTTTAAAGATTTCAATTATTCTTTCATGCATTTGTTGACAAAACAGAGATTCTTGGCTCATCTTTGCCATTCAAAGCTGCTTTTATACCAGATCATGGCTGTTGACCTCACCAGTTTGAAATCACATCATTGTGTCATTTTTTTTCCTTCATTTTAATACATTCCACATTTTTTGGAACGGGTTGTCCTCTTGAAAAGCAGGAATGTATTATAAAATTAATGGCAAAATTGTTTTACTAATTAAATTAAGTTGACGAGACATATCTTGGTTTCAAATGGTCTCCAGTGAAATAAAAGGAAAATAAAAGTAAAGTTAAAAAACATTGTTTTATTTGCATTTTCCAAACTGTCTCAACTTTTTTAATTTGTTGTATTCAGTCAGACAAAAATATAAAAACCTTACCATAGACACCCTGAGGATCAAGCCTGCCTCCAACCCAAATTTCCTTTTTAACACCTTCTGGCTACAATAGGCCAAAGACAGCAATGAGACTTTTAATAAATCTCATGAGAGAATTGAGTAAATTTCACACATACAGTTGAATGCAAACGTCTGGACACCCCTGCTCAAATTTTATGTTTGGTTTATTTTGTAATTGGAAGCCTAAATATGGCACATTGTAGTTCACTGTTTATTTTTTTTTTCTTTTCTTTTTTTTCTTTTACAAAATTTAACTTGATAGAAAAATATAAGCTATACAAGGTTTGTTATATAAATACTACAGGCGTTAGACAATGAAAGTGAAACACCTGTCATTTTAGTGTGGGAGGTTTCATGGCTAAATTGGACCAGTCTGGTGGCCAATCTTCATTAATGTCACATTGCACCAGTAAGAGCAGAGTGTGAAGGTTCAGTTAGCAGGTAAGAGCACAGTTATATAGTATATTACAATGCACACAACATTATGGTGACATACCAGAGTTCAAAAGAGGACAAATTGTTGGTGCACATCTTGCTGGCGCATCTGTGACCAAGACAGCAAGTCTTTGTATCTAAATATTATTGAGTCACTTTGGGGTGTTTTGGAGGAGCGAGTCAGAAAACGGTTTCCTCCACCAGCATCACGTAGTGACCTGACCACTATCCTGCAAGAAGAATGGCTTAAAATCCCTCTGACCACTGTGCAGGACTTGTATATGTCATTCCCAAGATGAATTGATGCCGTATTGGCTGCAAAAGGAGGCCCTACACCATACTAATAAATTATTATGGTCTAAAACCAGGTGTTTCAGTTACATTGTCTAACTCCTGTAAGTGTATATTAAAATGTGCAAAAGTTTGTTCTCTGTGGAGGATATGAAATTTTGACTTCAATACAACATTAAACAAGGATGTCCAAATATTTTTTCTTTACATTTACATCCAATAATAGTGTTTTATTTAGTATGTCTTGTTCGTGTGAATACAGCTAATCCAGTGTGTCATAAAAAACTAAGTCTTTAAATCTGGTGATACAAATACTGATCTGGTTAAGATTGTAATTGTGTTAAAGTTTCACATTTTCTTACCACTACTCTCAGTTTCTTGACCACTGTCTCAGTTATTAAGGGGGTTGAGAGAGTAAATCTGAGTTCATGGGTGCCCACTTCTAATGCCATGATATAGAATCGGACCAGGGCCACAGAACGAGCCTTAATCTTCCCTCGATTTTCATGACGGTCCCCATCTGCTGTCCTCAGGGTTCCACGAAACTCACAAACTCCGCTTGATTCTGAGAGAGTTACTGTGAACTGATCAGAGAGAGAGAGAGAGAGAGAGAGAGAGAGAGAGAGAGAGAGGCGCATTGGCTCAGAAACATAGTGTTGCATAGTGTTGACAAATCATGTTGGGCCAGTCACCTTTTGGCCTGGTGGGCTTATGTTGGCATGATGTTGGATGCCAACCAACATTTGACAATGGGCCTATGGTGGCTTGACTTTGACTGTTAACTGCCACTGTCAGTGGACTTTTGTTGGCCTTATGTTGACGGCTTATGATGATATTACCATGTTTTACATAACTTAAAATCATGTTTGCTATAGACCAACATGGATCTGATGTTGGGCAGATGGTAGCATATTATCCAACGTTCTCAAAATGGAGCCAAACACAAATTTCTGTTGGCAACATTGAAAAAATTCACCAACACTGGGCCAGTTTTGCATGCCAAATGTTGCACAAACAGTGTTTTTGCATATTTAGATTAGATAAGATTAGATATATACTTTATTAATTAGATAAGATTAAACTTTTTGCCAATGTGATGTACACACAACAATTTTTCCTACATTTAACTCATCCATGCAGTGAAACACACACAATAGTGAACACACTAGGCTGTGAGAACATATGCCTGAAGTGGTGGGCAGCCCTGTTCACGGCACCCGGGTAGCAGTTGGGGGTTAGGTGCATTATTCAAGGGCACTTCAGTCATGACCTACTCGGGAATTGAACCGGCGACCTTCTGGTCACAAGACCAGACATTCCTAAAAATATCTGCTGCTACAATGCTATACTTATCAGTACTGTGTTCCTTATCACCATACTCAGTACTGTACTTTTTGGTGCTACACTGTCTTTTTACATTTTTGTTCCTGATCTTTGCTCTGTATCATATTGCTGTATGTCCTTCCTATGTATTAAACCACAGTGCACTGTTTGTACTTGTTTTGTGTTGAACCATAATCCTGAAGGAACATTGTTTCATTTCAATGTGTATTTATATAATTAGCTGAATTGTCAAAAAATCTCACCTAACTTGACTTTAGTTTGATTTATTAAACATCTTAAATGACCTAGTATATAGTACAGATGGGAGAAGTTGTGAATCTCAAATGGAGACAAGTCAGAAGATACATAAATAAGAAATCATACGGTTATCTCGACGTCATTCTGGTTGTAGACTGAGCCCTTGAGCTCGAGCTGTTCTCCTCGCACCATAGAGTAAGGCACAGGCACATCCACACTCAATGCCTGAGACACGTGCACCTCCATGGGATCTGCTACACATATACCTGCACACAAAACTCCTCAACATGAAAAACAAGCCACAAGCATTCCTATAAAACATTCCAGGTGAGCTGTCTTCCCCTTCACCAGGCACACGGCATTATACTGTCTTAGTTAAACCCAGGATAGGGCGCCAGTCCGTCACTGAACGGAAGTTCCAAATTCACCTGACCACCATGTTTTTGGAAACCAGATACCCAGACAGACACGAGGAGAACCACAAACTACCCAAATGGGGACTCGAACCCAAGACCTTTTTGCGGAAAGGTGAGCATGCTAAGCCACCCCTTATTTTTATCTCAGTTCATTACAGTAGTTAATAATTAGTAATGGTTTACTATGTGGTTGGTAGGTTAATTACAATTTTTGCAGTCAGAAGACTGCATTTACTGACTGTACCTTCATTATCTACCACCTGATGGTGCTAACAGAGCAGATCTCACCATTATTGAAGACCCCAACAGCTTTCATCTCCCATTTAGTCAGAGAATCTGGAAGACTTTTAGAGATGTGTAGTGACCCAGACCTTCAAACAAAAAGTTGGTATAATCATTAATTACATAAAAACCCTTTGCACAGATCAGCCACAACATTAAAGCCACTCACAAATGAAGCATATAGCATTGTTTATCTCAAAACAATGGCACATGTGAGCATTTCTAATAGATGACATGTTAGATGATGAAGAAAACCATGGAGACCTGAGCAAGGACCAAACTGTTATGGTTAGACGAGTGGATCAGTGGGTGTATAAGGCATGTTTGGGGCTCCTAATCACCAGTGGTACCTGCCAACAGTGGCCTCTAAACTCTCCAAATCGCAGCCTCATAGAACAACTGTGAAATGTGCTGGAACTGCAAATGTGACCCACAGCAACTTCAACTTAAAGAAATTAATGGATTTGCTAAGGTCTTGGTGCCAGATACAAGTGAACACCTTGTGGAGTACATGCCTTAGTGGCACATTGCCAGAAATTAGCCTTATTATCAAGTTGGTTTTAATGTTATGGCTGATTTGTGTGAGCAAGTTTCTTCAAACAGAAATACTGTCAAATAGGTTGTTAGTTATTAAACCGCTCTAATATATGTTAATCAATGCAGCCACTTAAGCCTGATCAGGGTCACGATGAGTCCCCTACCTTCCCCCTGGGTGCAGTGTATTACAGACTAGCCTAGCCAAGTACAGGGTGCCAATCCATCACTGGGCACACACCACTACCATTTCAAGTACCCAAATCACCTGACATCCATGTTTTTGGACTGTGGGAGGCAGACACGGGGAGAACATGGAAACTCCACCCAGATGGGGACTTGAACCCAAGACCTCAGCGCTGAGAGGCAAACATGCTAACCACCAAGTCACCATGCCACCCTTAATATATGTAATAAAAAAATACTTTGGAAGACCTTGAAAACAATACATAAATTCTTACTGGTCAGTTTCATGTTCCTCCCATAACCAGCTCTCTGGGAAGTAGCTGCGGACTTGAACTGCCTTCACATCCAGCAGGAACTCTACTTCTGCACTCAAGAAGCATCATTTACTATTAGCTTTTGAATCCTTAACTTTACAGAAGGTCAACTTACTGAAAAAGTGCTCACCTGAACGACTTAGGATGATCTTGTCGACAGTTTTTGCTCGAAGATCTTCAGCATATCGGCAGCAGTCCAAGAATGCTTTCCTACAATATCTGTCTGTGACCGGTAATCGTCTGGTGCGATCCAAACATTTCTCCAAAGTAGGGCTACTGTCAGTTCCAGCCAGGCACCATTCGTTATATGCCCCGTATTCTTTAGCTGCAGGAACGAGAAAATGTTTCTCTTTTAAAAATGAATCAAAATCTTGTAGAGCTGTAATATTTTATAAACACTCACCTTTTGCTTCAAACATATCGTTCAGAGGAATAGTAGAGCGCTTTCTCCTGGAAAGCAGATCTGGAAAGTATGACAATTCCTCTGAATGAAATACAAAAACATTTTACAGTTTTATATGTGTGCTGACTAAATGTGAGTTTTCAACATCTGCAGACTCATTTCTAGACCTCCTCCAGCTAATATTCATCCAAATCAGTCTTCTACAAAGTCACTTTCAGTCATGCTATAATTTGTTTATTGAGTCTTTATTGAGCGTAGGGCTGCAAACAGTGGTTATTGCTGTAATTGATTAGTTGTCCATTACAGCTTTAATTCATCAATTATTCAGTTATTATTCTGTCTAGAATGTTTCACTGGACAAAATAACATGAAACACATTCCCTGCTATTTCAAATGGTCAAAGATGACTTTGATTAATGGCACAGGAACAGACCATCTACATAGTTCCAGGAAACTCTGTATTTTAATTGACTAGAAACAAATCTAAGTAACTGGCAACCCATCACTGCAGTATCTGCTATCTACATTATATTTCCCATTTTTCAGTCACATGATTTAAAAGGGACATCCAATTGTCATCAAGGCTGTAAATATTACATTACATTACATTGCATTTAGTGGACGCTTTTATCCAAAGCAACTTACAATAGTAGGAAAGTACAAATGCGAAAAATACTAAAATAAAATAATTAACATTTCAATATCGAATGCAGAGTGCATATCAGTACTCATGGGGAGTAGTTGGGATCACTAGAGCAGGTGCTCTTTGAAGTGCTCGGATTTTAGGAGTTAATAATGTTGTATTGTACTGTTGGCACCTTTGCTGTGATGCACCATTGTGCTAAGGGGCTCAGCATAGAAGGATAACTAAGCTAGCCAGTCAAAACTGAGGACTATCCAATAGGAATGTCCTGCTGCTCTTTTCCCATTGGAGAGGTTTGGCTTTGGGCTTAAATTACCAACCTAAACTGAGAAGTCCTGCTTTATGACACGCACCCTGTTACCAGGGTTCTAAATTAACACCCGCCAACCCGCCAAATGCGGGTAAAAAATCATTTTGGCGGGTGTTAATAAAAACTTACTAGCCAATTTGGCCAGTGATGCAAGAGGCATTACATGCATGATACATAAGGCTCCGTTCTCGGTCATTCATCCCCTGGCAGTACTTCCTACATTTCCCATGAACACTATATTATGCATTAACGCTACGTCAGGGGTGCACCGGTCGATCACAAAGGTAGTGTGGGTAGATCGCATGGCATTAAAAAAATAGACGTCAGCCTATCATCCGTCCTCGTCACCCAACCTACGGCCTACACAGTGCTATCCGGCCCCGGTCTCGGTATGTTAACAACGGGAAGAGTATCTATCCTAACGTTAGGACGTCTCTCAATCTTTCTTCGATGGATTTCTGCGGTATTCTAACATTCATGTCACTCATGTCCACGAGGATCATTGATGACCAGCTCTGTTTACGGAGTTGCGTTAAGGGTTGCCAGATCCCCTAAATCCTCCAGCCAGAAAACTGCCATACACAAGCTGATACTATCTAAAATCTATCTATCTTTTGATAAAATCTAAAGCACCCAATCACAAAAGCATAAAAAATAAATCATTATATTGTACATTTTCTTTTCTATTTAGTGCAAAAATCCCTGCATCTCCCCTCGGAAGGTTTACCAGTGAATGCATTTTCACAAACTGGCAACCCTGGTTGCGATCGTCTTTTTACAAGAGTATAATACTTTTATTATATATTTGTATTTATATATTACAAGAACAAATATGATTCTTGTGTGTTGTATGTAAAATTAACTATGATATGATTATTATTCTTAAGAATTATAGACGACCAGCTCTGTTTACGGAGTTGCGATTAGGGTTGCCAGATCCCCAAAAACCTCCAGCCCATCAAAAAAGCATCAGCCTTTTCACACGTGAAGATCATTAAGTTCAAGTATTGTTCCAGTATGACTGATGATCATTTGGAGGTGTGCTTGAGGCTGGTTATCAGCAACTACTGTCCAGACTCTGCATCCCTGACTGATTCCATTCAGTGCAAATCATCAGAGTAAAGTAGGCTAATGACAAAACATGTACACAGTTGTATTGTGTAATAAGGGTTCATGTAGTTATTCAAGGTACACCAGCAAACAGTGTACACATAAATTGTCAGTATATGTATAAATAAATATGTCTTGCATTTTAATATTAGGTAGATCATTTTGACTTAGTCATTAGATAAGTAGCTTGCAGGCTGAAAAAGTGTGTGCACCCCTGCCCTACGTCATGATATTATACGCCCATTGGCTGCGCGCAGTTTGTAGTGAAAATAGCTCAAGAAACCATGGAAATTAACATTATCACCACTGAACAGACTTCAAAGAGCAACTCAAGGTAGAAGTGAAGTAAACAGGACCAGAACTAAACAGAGAGCACACTGAAAGAGGAGGGAGTTAACGTTAGCTTAGTAAAGACTTTTAACCTAAATGCAGCGGTGGTTGGGACTTGGATAGACTGGGGCAACTATGGGCCTAACTGTGCGCAAACATGCAGCAAAAAATGAGAGTAGCTCAGATTCTGATGCCGCTTCTGAAGAAGAAGAGCTCTGAAGACGTGGTTCAAATAATATATACACATAGAAAGATAGATAGATCAAATGCATTCAGTGGCACTCATTTCTCTTATTTTTACAGCATGAAATTTGTCTAGTGGAAATTCTGATTGGCCGGTAACTTTAGAGAGTTACCAGCCACATTGGCTAGTGATCAAAAAAGTTAATTTAGAACCCTGCCTGTTACACTGTGTATTTGTATGCAGCTGAAATGAAAATACACCTCACTTGACTTCACTTGACGTTTCTTGTTTTTTTTTCTTCTCCCCAGTGTGTTGGTAGCCCATCAACTCACCAATTTGTTAGCACTCTCCATATCACTTGTAATGTCCCTAGGAGTCTACACACTAATTCTGCCAGTGTTAAATCAACACTATTAGAGTTAAATTAACACTGAGGGTGTCAAAATGTAACACTCTCAGTGTTAATTTAACTCTAATAGTGTTGATTTAACACTGGCAGATTTACTGTGTAGGAGGGTGCAGGCCTCCTCCAATGCATCTGAAGACTAACACTGCCTCTTTTCCTTGCACCAGTTCTGATGGATCGCCTGGCAAACACCTGAGACAGCCGACATCAGGGGCGGTTCTAGCCTATTTGGTGCCCTGGGCAAACAATCCCCCCACACCTTCCCCACCAAGAGCCAGCATCAATCAATTGAAAGCAGGGCCAAAGTCAGGTGCTTGCACCACCCTTGACAAGATGTCGCCCTGGGCAGCTGCCTATACTGCCCATATCAGAAACCCCCACTGGTTGACATTACTTAGTTGTGCAGTGGAGAGAGTGCCATCTTACCCACCCAGGAAGTGCACAGAAAATTTCTGTTCTCTTGGATTTGGGCTGCCGTTACCAAGCAACGTGATTGGGATTTGAACTCGCAATCCTCAGATCATAGTGACATCGCCTTAGTCTGCTGAGCCAGACTTTACATTTCTGACACTACATTTACTTTTAATTTAAATATGATTTAGACAAAACTCTGTACTTTTTGCTGCCTTTGTGTAATGTGAATGTTTTAGTGTAAAAGTACTCAAATGAGGAAGGGTGATCTCAGTTTTTGCCCGAAGATCTTCAGCATATCGGCAGCAGTCCAAGAATACTTTCCTACAATATCTGTCCGTGACCGGTAATCGTCTGGTGCGATCCAAACATTTCTCCAAAGTAGGGCTACTGTCAGTTCCAGCCAGGCACCATTCTTCATATGCCCCGTATTCTTTAGCTGTAGGAACGAGAAAATGTTTCTCTTTTAAAAATGAATCAAAATCTTGTAGAGCTGTAATATTTTATAAACACTCACCTTTTGCTTCAAACATATCGTTCAGAGGAATAGTAGAGCGCTTTCTCCTGGAAAGCAGATCTGGAAAGTCTGACAATTCCTCTGAATGAAATACAAAAACATTTTACAGTTTTATATGTGTGCTGACTAAATGTGAGTTTTCAACATCTGCAGACTCATTTCTAGACCTCCTCCAGCTAATATTCATCCAAATCAGTCTTCTATAAAGTCACTTTCAGTCATGCTATAATTTGTTTATTGAGTCTTTATTGAGTGTAGGGCTGCAAACAGTGGTTATTGCTGTAATTGATTAGTTGTCCATTACAGCTTTAATTCATCAATTATTCAGTTATTATTCTGTCTAGAATGTTTCACTGGACAAAATAACATGAAACACATTCCCTGCTATTTCAAATGGTCAAAGATGGCTTTGATTAATGGCACAGGAACAGACCTTCTACATAGTTCCAGGAAACTCTGTATTTTAATTGACTAGAAACAAATCTAAATAACTGGCAACCCATCACTGCAGTATCTGATATCTACATTATATTTCCCATTTTTCAGTCACATGATTTAAAAGGGACATCCAATTGTCATCAAAGCTGTAAATATTACATTACATTACATTACATTGCATTTAGTGGACGCTTTTATCCAAAGCAACTTACAATAGTAGGAAAGTACAAATGCGAAAAATACAAAAGTTAAATTATTAACATTTCGATATCGAATGCAGAGTGCATATCAGTACTCATGGGGAGTAGTTGGGATCACTAGAGCAGGTGCTCTTTGAAGTGCTCGGATTTTAGGAGTTAATAATGTTGTATTGTACTGTTGGCACCTTTGCTGTGATGCACCATTGTGCTAAGGGGCTCAGCATAGCAGGATAACTAAGCTAGCCAGTCAAAACTGAGGACTATCCAATAGGAATGTCCTGCTGCTTTTTTCCCATTGGAGAGGTTTGGCTTTGGGCTTAAATTACCCACCTAAACTGAGAGGTCCTGCTTTATAACACACCCCCTGTTACACTGTGTATTTGTATGCAGCTGAAATGAAAATACACCTCACTTGACTTGATTTTTTTTCTCTCCCCAGTGTGTTGGTAGCCCATCAACTCACCCATTTGTTAGCACTCTCCATATCACTTGTAATGTCCCTAGGAGTCTAGGAGGGTGCAGGCCTACTCCAATGCATCTGAAGACTAACACTGCCTCTTTTCCTTGCATCAGTTCTGATGGATCGCCTGGCAAACACCTGAGACAGCCGACATCAGGGGCGGTTCTAGCCTATTTGGTGCCCTGGGCAAACAATCCCCCCACACCTCCCCCACCAAGAGTCAGCATCAATCATTTGAAAGCAGGGCCAAAGTCAAGTGCTTGCACCACCCTTGACAAGATGTCGCCCTGGGCAGCTGCCTATACTGCCCATATCAGAAACCCCCACTGGTTGACATTACTTAGTTGTGCAGTGGAGAGAGTGCCATCTTACCCACCCAGGAAGTGCACAGAAAATTTCTGTTCTCTTGGATCTGGGCTGCCGTTACCAAGCAACGTGATTGGGATTTGAACTCGCAATCCTCAGATCATAGTGACATCGCCTTAGTCTGCTGAGCCAGACTTTACATTTCTGACACTACATTTACTTTTAATTTAAATATGATTTAGACAAAACTCTGTACTTTTTGCTGCCTTTGTGTAATGTGAATGTTTTAGTGTAAAAGTACTCAAATGAGGAAGGGTGATCTCAGTTTTTGCCCGAAGATCTTCAGCATACAGGCAGCAGTCCAAGAATGCTTTTTTACAGAATTTGTTCTGGACTTCTAATCGTCTGGTGCGATCCCGACAAGTCTCCAAAGTTGGGCTACTCTCAATTCCAAGCAGGCACCATTCCTTATATGCCCCGTATTGTTTAGCTGCAGGAAACAGAACATTTTAAAAACAGAAGTACTTAAAAATGACAAAATCTCATAGAGATGAGCTGTAATATTTTAGAAAACTCACCTTTTTCCTCAAACTGTATATGCAGAGGTGTGGTAGAGCGCTTTGGCCTTGTGGAGGCTTGGAAGGACTCATCTGAAGTTTCTACTCAATGCAATGAATGGACATTTTACAATATGTGCTGAGCAAATGTGTCTTTTCAACCTGTGGACTGTTTCCATCAATTCAGTCACACTTCAGTCTAGAATGTTCAATCAAATCAATAGACATGATCTTTTATCATTTCAATTTGCAGTCAGATAAATCAAACCTGCAGCGCGGACTCTCACTATGTTTCACACAACAAATTAAATGTTTTTAAAACTTCATATTGTCAAAAAAACCAACTAAATAATGGTACAGCAGCCAATCTTCTACATTGCTCCAGGAAACTGTCTGTAAATGTGAAATAAAATGACATAAAGGACGTAAACACATGCTAATTTCATCATCATCTACAATTTAAAAATGTGATTGTGTATTTGCTTGTGCCAGCATCATCTGAGCATTGCCCCCTCTCCCTGTCAGTCATGTTTGGGTTTGTCATTGGTCTATGTCATTGTCCACACCCCTTAGAGTTGTTATGTCATTGTCCACAGCTGGTTCCTAATGTGTGTTCTGATTATTGACCATATATATTCTCCTCTTGTTGTCATTGTCATCTTGAGTCATTGTAAGCTGTATCTGTTTTTCCTGTGCTAACGTCCTGTCTGCCAGTGTGTTCAATAAACCATCTTCATTGGATTCCTGCCTCCTGTCTCCTCTACCTCAGCTCAGCATGACAGTTTGATTATTGTCACCAGTAATGTTGGTTCGTTCTGCTAGTCTTACTCCAAACCATTTCCATCAAATGAAACATGCATGAAACTCACCAAAATTCAGATCTAGCTCCTTGGACGAAGGAGTGGAGCGTTTTGGTCTGACCACTGCTGTGCATACCTCATCTGGAAAATAAGGTCAACTCTGTTCACCACAAATTCTAGAAAGTAATACATTTCTATTTGTTCAAATGGGGGACAACACAAGGTTATGAGTGAATGAGACATATGTGACATTTCATTCTTGTGGACAATGCAACTGAGTGCTTTTTAAATGGCCAACCAAACTGTAGACCATGTTTGTATATTATTTACCTACTGTGGAGGCCTTGGCATTTGCATTGGTCAGAAAAGTTAGGCCAGTGCGATGGAAGACGTCGATGTTATTTCGGCCTCCTCCTCCTCCACAGCCCAGGTCACTCTGCTCAAAGTGCTGCAGCACCTGTGAGAATGAGACAAGGACATCATCATCATCACCATCATCACTCCCAGGCATTATTATCATAGTCTCGCAGGGTAAAAATAGAAGTGCCCACCTTGTTCATTGGGTCTTTATCGTTGGCTCGCAGGTTGTAAAGGGCCATGTCCACAGCTGACAATGTCACTAAAGGATTCCTACTATCACTTGTAGTTTCCACAGAGAACTGGAGCTTCTCTTTAGGCTTGTAGTCCTTTTCTGTTGCTTTCAGATTAACCTAAGTGAAAAGGAAAAAATACATCTGAATGAGCTAAATACTATCAAAGTGAAACTGATATTTTATAGATGACGGTAAATCAATCTATAAACATCCACTGTAAAGTGAAATTTCACATTTTTTATTTCTGCCTATACTTGCAAATTAACTTGAAAAATATATAATTATGATAAGAACCAGATATCTGAAGTGTTTAATGCCTCAAAAAGCTTCCTCACAAAAATATTTCATGGTTAAATGATTATGAGCATGCTGTCTAATTCCTAAAACATTGTTTTATGATAGTTCTGATGGAATAATAGAGAGGCTTTAGGCTAAAATGTATTAATTAAATTTAAATTATATTTATATGAAGGGGTTTGTAAGGCAAAAATAACCAGAAATCAGATTTACTAGTATTTTACTATTATTTTAAATATTTTTACTAAATCAGAAGATGTGTTAGCTCACATATATTTATATATAATAAAATAAATAAATAAATAAATAAATAAATAAATAACATGCCGATTTTTGTATATTTGTATTTGTGAACATTGTTACCCCTCGTTCCTACCACCTCCATTGTACATGTCACATATTTGAGTTAGTCATTTTTTTCTACAACACTCTAGTCTGTACAGTCACAACAATTGGAATGACTCAAAATACAATTAATATAGGAATTCAGATTTTTTTTTGTGTGTGGAATTTATGTGCATTATTACAGTACAACAGCATGTTTAATACTAAAACAGTATTGATCCAGGTATCTTTAATCTTAAAATAGCTTTTAATAAATGACTAGGATGTACATTTATATAAAAACATTTTACTATGTTTGGGTTTATATCACACAGAAGCAGCATTCACATGTAGAATAAAGTATCTTTTTCGGTATCACTTTATAATAACTTTCATTAATAAGCCATTACTAATGATTAATAACTTTGAACAAATCATTAGTTCATGAGAACTTGAACATGAACAAATGTTTATAAATGACAGTTCTTGTAGTTACGAATGATTGTGTTCATTTTTGCAAATGTTAACAAATCATTAGTAAATCATTAGTAAATCATTTGTTAATGAAATTCTCATGAACTAATGATTTGTTCACAGTTATTAATCACTTGTTAATGAGCTATTAATGAAAGTTATTATAAAGTGTTATCTATTTTTCATATGAAACTTTACTATAAAATTATGACATATAAGCCAAATCTTTAATATTACATTTAAACTGTTGACGCATTTTGCCTTGATGTTGATCCAAACAGAGTCTGCCACCAGTTCTGCTCTCTGCTCTCCAGACAGTATATAGTAGACCAGTAAGCGGGCAGATGGCACCATATCAGAGGTCACCTTAAAGTTGATGCTTTGGGACTTGTCACTTACACGCTGAACTGTGGCAAACTTTACCACTTTCCCCTTTGAAATGATCTGTGGCAAAATCAACAAAAGGTACAGAGTTCAAATGAATAGTACACTTGTAATAATATGCAAGAAGGCAGTCACTGAATTGGCAGATAATTTAGCCAATTGGCAGATAGTCTGCCAAAACAATAAGATAATTTTATAAAAGATGCCCTCGAATAGAAAATAGAGATTGCCACATGGAACTGACATACCATGAACCTCAACAGTTTTCACTCACAACCCCAAACTGTACATACACCAGATGCACATCCATCATTACAGTTCCCAATCCCATGAAAATGTCTTCTCAACACCACCCACTCAGCTCATAACAGCTTTTCTCTTTACTCTCTTCTCTCTCAGACACTTCTCTTCCATGCTGTGCATTAACTATTTCTCCTCTCTCTCTGTTATCTCTCAGATATCATCTAATTTTAGGGATATTTGTTTCATTTCCCAGCAGTGTTACAGCATTAATGCAGTATCAGCATAAAAAATGAAAAAGCAAACAAATCAACCTCACAACAGTAAAAACAACTCCCTGTAGGCTCTGTATAGGAAAATAACACCCTAAACACCCTGAACACCCAGAGAATTTGCAAGTTCTCCCACTTAGAAATCATGGAGGGGTCTGAAATTTTCCTCTTAGGTGCATGTCCACTGTAAGAGACATAATCTAAAAGAAAAAATCCAGAAATCACAATGTATGATTTTTTAATCATTTATTTGTGTGTTACT
>BRDA01039915.1:0-18462 GCA_036984385.1 Crenuchus spilurus
TCTCTCTCTGTCTGTCTGTCTCTCTCTCTGTCTGTCTGTCTGTCTCTCTGTCTGTCTGTCTGTCTCTCTGTCTGTCTGTCTCTCTCTCTCTCTCTGTGTCTGTCTCTCTCTCTCTCTGTGTCTGTCTCTCTGTCTGTCTGTCTGTCTCTCTGTCTGTCTGTCTGTCTCTCTCTCTCTGTGTCTGTCTGTCTCTCTCTCTCTGTGTCTGTCTCTCTCTCTTTCTCTCTCTCTCTCTCTCTCTCTCTCTCTCTCTGTGTGTCTGTCTCTCTCTCTCTCTCTCTGTCTCTGTGTCTGTCTCTCTCTCTCTCTCTCTCTCTCTCTCTCAGTGATCGCTTGGCTCTGAGACAGGTCAGGTCTATCCTGCAGCACTTGGGTCTGCTCAGCACTACATGTGATGACAGTATTCTGGTGAAGGAGGTGTGCAGCGTGGTGTCTCGGAGAGCTGCTCAGCTGTGCGGGGCTGGACTCGCGGCTGTGGTCGACAAAATCCGACAGAACCGGAACCTCCAGCAGCTCAGCGTCACCGTGGGAGTGGACGGAACGCTTTACAAACTACACCCACAGTAGGTTCATTAGACTGCAGAGTTTTAACCCTTTAACCTGCAGCTCTGGTGTCAAGGTTTCATCTTTAGTTTAGAAACGGAGCTACAGCCCAGTAGTCACCTAAATAGTCCTGTGGTTTAAAAATACACATCCAAAACTGAAGCGTTCCTTTAAAACAGACCTTTACAGACTCTGTCCAGATGCTTTATTATATAAGATATATTCAGTCCAAAAGTTACTATAGTGTCTAATTATGATATTAAATTATACAGTCACAGAAACTCTTTATATTCTCATTTTTATTCTAGCAGAGATCCTTCTCCATTTAATTCATCAGCTGTCGTCAGAGGAGCAGACCTTTTTTGACATGTTCATTTCAAAGAACCACTAGAGTTTTCTGCTAATTAACAGCATCATAGGCTTCTCATAGGCTTTATAGACTTCCTCTCTCTTCTTCAAGCCTTAATCAGTTCATAATTAAAGGCGCCGTACATACATGGAATTGTCAAAGTGAACACATTATAATGACCTTCTGCATTAACAGCTTTATTTTTTTATACCCAAGAGATGAGAAACGCTCTTTTCTAATTGGCTGACGGTTGTGTATTAACCCTGCATAATAGGATGACCCAACCCCTACCAATGATCCAGTCCTACTACCCTTCCCAGTACTCCTGTCAATGATCCAGCCCTACAACCCAATCCCCATACCACTACCAATGATCCAGCCCTACTACCCCTAATCCCTATACCCTTACCCCTGATCCAGACCTACTACCCAATCCCCATATCCCTACCAATGATACAGCCCTACTACCCAATCCCCATATCCCTACCAATGATCCAGCCCTACTACCCAATCCCCATACCACTACCAATGATCCAGCCCTACTACCCCCAGTCCCCATACCACTACCAATGATCCAGCCCTACTACCTAATCCCCATACCACTACCAATGATCCAGCCTTACTACCCCCAGTACCCATACCACTACCAATGATCCAGCCCTACTACCTAATCCCCATATCCCTACCAATGATCCAGCCCTACTACCCAATCCCCATACCACTACGAATGATCCAGCCCTACTACCCAATCCCCATACCACTACCAATGATCCAGCCCTACTACCTAATCCCCATACCACTACCAATGATCCAGCCCTACTACCCCCAATCCCCATACCACTACCAATGATCCAGCCCTACTACCCCCAATCCCCATACCACTACCAATGATCCAGCCTTACTACCCCCAATCCCCATATCCCTACCAATGATCCAGCCCTACTACCCCCAGTCCCCATACCACTACCAATGATCCAGCCCTACTACCCCCAATCCCCATACCCTTAGGTTTTAGTTTTTTATTTAGATTCATATTTTATTGTATCATATTACATTTTTGACTTCTTTTTTTACATTTAGTGTATGTATCTATTTTTCCTTTTCCTGAAGCTTCTGTAAAAATGGACTTTCCCCCTGGGATAAATAGTTCATCCATCCATCCATCCCCTACCTTACCACCCAATCCCCATACCCCTACCCATGAACCAGCCCTACTACCCATCCCCCTACTGGTGAGTCAACCCTAGTCCCCAACCCCCAAATCCCTAATCCTACTTCCCATCCTCATACCACTACCAATGATCCAGCCCAACTCATTTCCTTACCCTTACAAATGAACCAACCCTAGTCCCCAATCCCCAAATAACTACAAGTGAATGAGCCCTACTCACCATTCCCGTACCCCTATCAATGAACCAGCTCTACATCCACATTTCAATACTGCTACCAATCAACCAGCCCAGCTACCCATACCACTACCAATGAACCAGCCCTACTCAGCATTCCCATACTCCTTTCTTTTTTTGTTATTAATGAAAAAATAACAATTACATCATTTTGGGAATGGGAATTCAAACACTGTAAAATCTTTTTTTCTGCTATTTATTTTCAAACATAAAAGATGTGAAAGATGCCCATTAGAGATGGTCCTCCTGCATTGGCCTGTGATGGGGCTGAATATGATATCTTCTCTTGTGGCCCAGAGTCCCTGGTGGTGTCCCTGCCTCTATTCACATTCATCACCGAGAGGATGGCAGGGATTACTAATGATGCTCTTCTGTATGTTCAAGGACAGACTGAAAACACTGCAATAAATGTGCCACAAATCCAGCGGCAGAAAGATGACATTTAGTCCTTTTATGCTGAGTGGCTTGCAGCTGTGACATGATAAATAAAATAGCATGTTATTACAGGGAGCTCAGTAAAGCCAGATGGAACATACGCCTCCGTGTTCTAATATAAATTACTATTCATTTAGGAAACGCAGACGGGATAATGTTGATTTTCTGCCTGGAAGATGCCTTTAACGTACTGCTTCTGCTGTTCTTCATATACATAACTGTTTCAAGCATTTAAAACTGGTAACCTTGTTCAGTTTACATGGATAGATAATGACACATGGTGATGTTAAGCTTTCAAAGTCATCCACTAAACCTAGAGTTTACAACGAAAGCTAGTTGGTTTAATTTAGCTTACTTACTCGCTAATTAAGCCTCGGTAATCCAGTAATGGGCTTATTAACCCAACCTTTAAGATGTCCAGCCCTTTAATTCATAAGTCCAATTAGTCATTACTGAGAGTCGCACCTTTTCAGAACCAACCCAAATCAGAACCAAGGATCATCATCAACAGATGACAATGCACAATAAAGGTAAACAGATAGGAAATGAAAGGAAATTGAGCCCCTGGAGCTGCTTTCCAGTTACTCTTGAAACTCCAGAAACCAACAAATGCTGTAGACCACAGCACTCTCTTCCAGGATGTTGTCATTATTGATTATTTGGTGAAAATGTATGTTACACACCTTCGAGAAGCAGCAGCCAGTGCACAGCATCTCAACCGGAAGTGAACGTCCACCTGGAGAACTGCATCCAACACTAGGGGTCACCCAGGAGTGTCAAACCAACTCTGCATACACAAATACATTCATTCACACACACACCACAGTCATTTAGAGCCATTTCACCTGATCTCCATGTTTTAATTTCCATGGAAATGCACCGAAGGGTTTAAGAATTGGTGTGCAAATTGGAATGGAACCCACTCTACACTGATTGAAAAGGGCTATCAGATTGCCATCTCCATAGAAGAGCTTTGCCAATAAACTGAAACGCTCTGGAGCCTAAGGTCCAATGCCAAGCCTCAGAGGTCTGTAAAGCCAGCACACCCATTGTGAACTCTATTAATTTCTGGACTAATGGAGCTCCATCCAATATCTCTGGGATTATTGCAGACTGTTAGCTGTTTCCCACCAAATCGATTCTTTTTCTTGAACTGGTTCTGTTCAGAAATATTAGAACCTTGGTGCTACCCAGTGAACCAGCCTGAGTGATGCACTAGTTTGGATCAGAATCAAGGATGGATCATTAATGGAGGGCAGTAGTGGCCTGGTGATTATGTATCTGGTCTTGTGACTGGAATGTTGCTGGTTCGATCCCTGGGCAGGTCATGACTGAAGTGCCCTTAAGCAAGGCAGCCAAACCTAACTGCTGCCCGGGTGCCATGGATACGGCTGCTCACTGCTTCTGGCACATGTTCACAGCCTAGTGTGTGTGTTTAACTGCAAAGATGGATTAAATGCGGAGGTCAAATTTCATTGTGTGCAAGTCACGTTGGCAAAAAGTTTAATCTAAACAGATGGTAAAGGAAATTAAACGGAGTTGCTTTCCAGTTTCTCTCGAAACTCCAGAGAGTTTCCTCAGTAGACCATTTCTTCAAGGATGTCACGATTGTTGAAAAAGCCTACTGTTCTTTGGTTCTAGCTGGGAACTAATTTTCTAGGTTCTGAAACCCATTTATTTTGGTGGAAATGCGCCAAACGGTTTGAAATTTGGCACACAAACCCATTCCACATTGATCTAAATGGGTTAAGAGATTGCCATCTCCATAGAAGAGCTCTGCCAATAAAATGGAACAATCTAGAACTTAAGGTCCAATGCCAAGCATCAGAGGTGTACAAAGCCCCCATGCGACCCCATTGGGAACTGGATTCATCTCTGGGCCGTTGTAGTTCCTTTCAATACCTTTGGGATTGTAATCCAGAACTAATCAGCCAACATCAGTACCTGACCTCACTAAGGCTCCCGTGGCTGATAACAATCAGATCCTCACAGGAATGTTCCAACATCTCGTTTAGTCTTTTCAGAGGAATAGAACCTGTTCGTGCACAAAGAGTACAAACTCCCAGATGAGGAAGAGTCGAGTTATCGCTCCACAAGCCACCCAGCCGCAGGGTTCATTAAAAAACACCAGCATTTCATATTCGCATCCTCACAAACATGTTGATTAGGTTTTTGAAAACATTGAGCTCACTGGTCTTTGTAAACGCTTCCATTTCACAGTCATTTTTCTTTGGCTGAAGGCACTTTGTTCTGCTGAGAAACTGCCAGGATAACCGGTGAAATGGAAAATTTCCCAATTAGAGAACTTCTCATCTTTTCGAATGAGCATCATTTCATCTCATACCATTTATGACGAACTGTACAGATGAATGTACAGACACAATATAAGCAATCAGAATGTAAACCTCACTACATAAACCCAGTTAATGGTAAATTAAAAGCTAAATGAAGCCTTTGGTTAGCAGCCAAGTGTACCTAGCTGAAGAATTGTTTAATTTTACCCTTAAATGTCCATTATTTACAGAACAGGACTATATGGAAAATAATTCAAAGTTATGGAGTTCCTATTGGGCAGTATATACATAATCCTTTAATATGATTTTTTTTCTGTATACCATATATAAGTGAATAATAAATAAAATAAAAAATCAGTATTAGTCAAAAATTAGGCATTTCATTGTTAAGTACAATGTAAGGTGTGAAAATGGCTGCTGTGAGTTTATGTTACCAGTTATATACCACTAAAAAAAGCTTTGTATTATAGAAGAAGCCAAAAGAACTGGAAATCATGCTGCAGGAAGGAACTTTGATTGAACTTTGACACATCCTTGAATTAAAAACTTTGTCTTAATGTAATTTTATAAATTTTTCATATAATATTCATTTTCTGTAAATATAACACTGAAGCAAAAAGTATTTTTTTCTCAAATTTTCCCTTCTAAAGTTAGGGTACTCGAGGATACGTATTATTTGCAAAAATCTGGTAATTCAGTTGTTTACATTAAAACACCGTGAAATGATGCATCGTACATAAACATATTGGCTCAGACGTCTTTGCAGTGGTGGTGATGGAAACCACGAGCGTTCAAACATGTTAGGCTAGTTACAGTGTTTACTAAGCTCAGTACTGCTGAGACTCCTGACTGCTGAGATCGCTGCACGATGAGATCGCTGCCCTTCAGCTGATTTTGCTTTAAAGACAAATGCTTTAAAGGAGCCAGTGTAGTAAACTTACATAAAATGTCTAGTTATATGTTAAATGCTGTGATAAGCTCATAACGTTCTCACAATGATAAATATTAGACCTTTAAAGATGATTGCACTTGCTAAGAGATCATTTTTGGCAGTGAAACCGAGGTGTCCTTCAAATAGAGCAGAGAAATGCAGCCTATATTCGATTTTGAAGGACGTGATGGGATTATCCTTCATGCTCTACTACACCCATAATCCTCTGCGTATGACTGTGACCTGGTGGAAGGGCAGGAGAAACAGTGGCAGACTACACCAGAGCGGTGTCAGACTGCTGTGAAATGGCAGAATTTATCTATAAATGTGTGTCTTCATAAAAGTTGTCAACAACAACTATTTCTTCATTTTCTACATCAAACTTTTGCCCGCATGCATCTCTGAATTCACGGTGGTGTGATGCCCTCACTGGTTACTTCAATTGTATCTACACTCATTGTCCATTTTAGCTCCACTGAGCATACAGGTGCACTTTGTACAGACTGTAGTCCATCTGTTTCTCTGTATAGTTTGTTGTTCTTCAATGGTCAGGACCCCCACAGAGCAGGTGGATCATTCTCAGTGACACTGAAGTGGTTAAAGCAGCTCTGACACACAATAACACACCACCACCACATCAGTGTCACTGAGAATGATCCACCTGCTCTGTGCTGGTCCTGATCATTTAAGACCAGAGGTTTTCTACTATTTTTTGCATATTTGTGAGATCATGATGTTGTTTGATCACCACCAAGTCATACCCCTATAGCCCACACCTGGCATTACACATGGTGCCAACAGGTTCATGTTTAGTCCAATTCTATTGGCAGTGCTTCCCTACAGGGATTAGACCAGCTGTGCGTGCATCTGTGACAATAAAAGTAGCTGAATGCATTCATTAGAAAATGCATCAACAAACTTTTGGACATATAGTGACAGACATCTGGTTTCCATCACCACCACTGTGAACAAGTCTGACTCACCTGCGTTCATATCTATCTTTATCTCTATCTCTCTGTGTCCCTTGTCTCTCAATTAAATTCAAGGTTGCCATTGGTATGACGTATATCAGCACTTGTATGGCCACAGCTTTGATAGAAACTTTAATAATAATTAATAAGAGCTAATAAGATTAATAAGTAATATATTTAAAGAACAAAAAGATAATGAATTATAAAAGTACATCTGTAAGATTTGAATGTGATTAATGAATTAACAGTAATAAGTTATAAATGATAATTATTATTATTATTAATTTATTATTAATTTAATTATAAATGTATTAACAATAAAACAGAATCAGAAATATAAGCATCGGAACAAACAGAATTTAAAGGTGAGAAAAGAGAAAATATAAATCATGTAGTGCAGGTGCGCGCGCAGGTGTGTGTGTGTGTGTGTGTGTGTGCGCTCGCAGGTGTGTGTCTCTCACTGTCCCTCAGACTGTGGCAGGTGTAGATGTTCTGGGCTGCCAGTGTGCAGCACTCTTTATGCTTTCCTAAGACGTAGGGCACGTGTGTGTGTGTGTGTGTGTATAAGATGTAGGGCAGCTGCTGTTCACTGGACACTGCTGGCACAGTCGTTGTTCTTTGGGCAGCCATGATTTCCTGTGTCTGCCTCTCTCTATGGCGAGGCAGTGGTCACTGAGTCTGTACCTGGTCAGTGTGGACCAGAGTTTAGAGTCAGTGTGAGAGTCTACTACACTGTACTGATGGTTGAGTGACAGATAGCACTGCAGCTCTGACATCTGGACTGAGATTCACAATAAGTGACATAATTCTGTCTGAGCTGATCTGGCATTTGTTTTGGTCTGATTAGTTTGTCTGATTAGTTCTGATTGAAGGTTCTGAGGCTGGGTTAGTGTGTTAATTCGGGTTAGTGTGTTAATTCGGGTTGGGGTAGATCACACGCATCACACGCAGCAGAGAAGGCTTGTGCTTGTCTTCACCCTCCTAGAGTCAGGGACATTCCAAAAGTGATGCGGAGAGTCCTAACGGAGGGGATGGGCTAATTGGCTACTGCTACATTGGGAAGGGGATAAAAAAATGAGCAAAAACTTATATAATTAGCCAAATTGTAATTGGAATTTCTACAGAAATTTGTTCTGGCATAGAAAGCTGAGAGGTTTCCCTCTCAGTTAATTCACTGCCAAGTTAAAGTTTCCTAAAGAATTGATCTCTCTCTTTTCTCTCTCTCTCTAGTTTCTCCACCATCATGAAAGAAACCCTGCGGGATCTGGCACCCCAGTGTGTCGTCTCTCTCATCCAATCAGAGGACGGCAGTGGAAAAGGCGCCGCCCTCATTACGGCCGTGGCCTGTCGCATGACGAATGGCAAGAAGTAGCAGTTGACCCAGTGTGGACGTACAGGATGAATAAGGGATAGGGGGATAAAGGGAAAAGAAACAGTGAGATTAAGTCACTTAAGATGAGAACTGAACGTGTTTTTACAGTTTTCTGTTGTGCTGAAGTGATTCACCCCCTTCTTCTGTGTGTTTTTGCAGAGAGAGAGAGAGAGAGAGAGAGAGAGATTTGTAGAATAACATTGTTACTAATTTATTTGTATTGTTACTGTATTGTGAAGTTTACTGTATTCATCATTAGGTGAGGTGCAGACATCAGGAATCAAAGTTCATGTCCTGTCAACAGGAAACATCCATCGGTCCCCATCGTAGACCCATAATCTGGATCACCGTCCTGATAATACAACTATAAATCAATGAGCTGCATCTTTACAGTTCTCCTTTTGGGATTACAGATTCATATTCAATCTGTGTAAACAGGCCAGAGTTCAGTCAGACCAATTTTTATGCCAATTTACCCCTCCCATCAATCACAGAAGGTCTCACAGTGATCTTAATCCATGATATCAGAGACAATCTCAGATTGTGTTGTGCTGGGTGTTTATAATCCAATCCAATCATCCATTCTAATAGAATTGTTACTGAAATGTTAAACATGACCAATATCTCAGTCTCCTTTATTTTGGGGTGGATGCCAATTCAGTGCCTGAGGACCTACTAATTACCACTAATTTCATGGTTTTAAGTTTGTGCTGAATAACTTTTAAATTTTAAAGCTAGTAACCGTTCATCAAAACAAAAATACAGTTGCTAAAAAGAGGCGAGGCCAAATGTGGCCAATGAATTTTTGTCTGCAGAATTGAACAGCAAATATCACACACAAAAATCAACTAATTTTTAATTATACGACTCCTAAAATACTTTTCCTTTAAGTCTGTGAATTGAAAAACTTAAATTTTTAAGCCAAAAATTAACTTTTTTCAAACCATAGATTGGACCATACAGTGCCACATCTATATAGATATATAATTTGTGAAACATGTTCATTTGTTGTTTGTAATTTGATTTTTAACAAATCAAAACAATCTAGTTTTTAGTTTTAATGTTGATCAGAAATCCAGAATCTTAAATTATTAGAACGATTCATTTTAGACTTTGAGTAAAATCCTATTCAAGCAGTATCAACTAAACAATCAAAACTAAAAAAGGCTTGAAATGTCTCACTTTATATATAATACATATAAAATATGACCGTTTACCTTTTTGAATTAAATTATGAACAAAAATCTACATTTTCACTATATTCTCATTATTGGAGCTGCAGTAGTATATTCAGCCTTTTGTAACTAACCCCACCACATAGAGGCCAACTTCGCTAGCATTGTTTTTATACTGAATGGTGCAGTTTTACAGCCACTACGAAGGGGATTAAAAACAATAATAGTGTCAATTCTGTAACTCAAAGAACTAGAAACACCCCTGAGCTATTTTGATGCTATAACAACCTTCTGGGTGAATTAGGAGAAATGTCTGAATACCGTCAACATTTACAGATTTTCCTTTGGATGTATGAGAAAATCCAGAAGCTCTGACTTTAACTATATATGTTTATATATGTTTACTCTGCATACTAAATATTATGAATAATTAATTACAATTTTCATGTTAAAAGTGTAAAAATTGTGTTTGTCAAGTGATAGATTTATGAATTTGATTGAAGATGTGTGATTTCTGATTTTGATGTTGAGTTCCTCTTGACGGGACATGAAGTTTACCTTAATTTTAGGCCAATTTAGGCCAAGTCTGGAGTTGAATTACAACACTACCATTAACCTCTTAGGGTTGGTGGATCCAGAGTTCCTTACTCTATGAACTTGCACAGTAGTTTCATTATAGTTATAGTTACTGATTAATTTATTATAGTTACCAAATAATTTTTAGTTGTTACTGAAGAATTGCTCTTAGTTACGGAATAACTTGCCTTATGAATGATGATTAGCCTGGACTTTAAGGGATTAATGATACTATTCAAATCCTATACAGTCCAAAAGCCAAGCTAATCTCTAGAAAATATATATATATGACCTCAGTATTCCTGCAATTTGGATTGACTGGATTTGTGTATCTTTGTGTAGCTTTGAGTATCTAGATCAAGGGTCTCAAACTACAGTCCTGGAGGGCTGGAATGGAGCAGTTTGGTCCGTTTCCTGTTCAAACGCACCCAATTAAAGTGTAATTAAATTTAACTCCTCAGTTAATTACCAAATGTAGGGTAGCTGGAGATGGTCATGTTTGAGCAAACTGCTAAAATCCAGCCCAGCAGACCCCTGATCTAGAGCTTCACTATATTAAAAATACCAGCTTCTAAAAGGTTGGCTTGGAAGTACCTTTACATGTGGAGGCTCTAAGACCCTTCACATATGTACATATCATTTACTACAATGGTTCTTCAAGGAACCAAGGCTTTTCTAAAGGTCTTTGTGGCACAAAATTAGTTTTCTATGACATTTCTCACAAAATATTTTGAAGAGTGTAGGGTCTACACTCTGGAGCTGTGTGGTTTAAGCACAGCTGAGCATTCCTGCCTTTGTCCATTGAGTGGAAATAAGCCTATAAATGAGCCGTTTTGCTCTTAGAAGTTGTATAATGGCCAGTCTCTGCACTCTTATGGACTCACTTATCCTAGAGAATCCATCCTGAGCCTCATGAGCTTTTATTTGAGCTTCTGTCTCCACATCTGGTGTTAACCTTTACTGTAAAGCCTTTTCCTTAGTTGCACTGAGTTTGTGGACACCTGGGTAAATGATGTTTCACTGATGCCGTTAAAAATGCAATAAAACATACAATATAGAGCAGGGGTGTCCAGATCTAGTCATTGAGGGCTGGATTCATGCACCAGTTGGTGATCTTCACGTTTTATTCCACTCTGTCGGTAATAACCAGGTTTAATTGTATCAGAGAAGAGAAACCACCAAACTGCTGGACTGGAGTTTGACACCTCTGATCTAGATTGTGCGACAGGCCACATATTTTATTATTTAGCAGAATGTTCAGTAAACGTGCATTAAAATGTGCAAGCGTACAAACTTGCATTTGTTAACCAGGCGTGCACTAACTTTTGCACAGTTCAGTCCATGGCAGCCACTGAAACAAATGAATAACAAGCTCAGAGAAAGCATCTTAATGATGGTTGTCATTGATGCTACCTCCTAATTGCACTAACGGAGCGACACCAGAATTCAAATGATTCCGGCTGGTTCTCATGCCTTTAGGCCATGTTCTAGACTGTTCCTGTGTTCCACCAAAGCTTGTAACTTGGATTTTCCAATGAATGATGTCAACAAGATGGCAATAAAGTAGTAAAGAAATCCTGCTGTTAACTTTGTGAGTTGCTTATGCAGTAGTGAATTTTTGTTTGAATTCTCACTCGTATCACTAACATTAGCCTTCTAACTTGTCACTCACTTATGTGGAAGTATCCATTTTTCCACTTTCTAGCTCAAGGAGGGTGAAAAGGCTGTAATTTCAAGCTCCAACATCCAATGCAGCAGTTCACTAGTGAATAGGATGTTGCCAGTTCAATTGCTTCAGCTTTAGCCCAGATAGTGGTCCTGCAGTTTCGGGCATGGCCTGGTGGTTAGGAACCCAGAAGGTCTCTGGTTCGATCACCTGGCAGGACATACAGTTCCACTGCACCACAGCTCAATGCTGAGGGCATCTAGCCCACGCCAGGCATTAGACATGGTGCCAATAGGCTCATGTTTAGTCTTATTCTGTTAGCTTCTCTACAGGGACTAGATAAGTGTGCATTTGTATATCTTTGCCAAGTTCAAGTTGCTGAGTGCACTTAGAAGTGGGTGTCTACACACTTTTGGACATATTCTGTATCAGGACCAACATCACTCTCTACTTTTTT
Source organism: Crenuchus spilurus (assembly GCA_036984385.1). Taxonomy (NCBI): domain Eukaryota; kingdom Metazoa; phylum Chordata; class Actinopteri; order Characiformes; family Crenuchidae; genus Crenuchus; species Crenuchus spilurus. Next base: position 12,176 of record BRDA01039915.1, read on the forward strand.
GCATTTGGTTATTTCAATGAAAATCAACTAATTGTTTTGTGTGTTTACTTTTCTATGATTGGCTGAATTACTTTAGAATTGAATGTAAAAGTGGCCATATAAATAATATTTATTTAAACAGTGTATATTAAAAATGCAGCTCAAAGTGCTTTACAATACAAACAAAAAACAACACAGACGGGAAAATATCCAAATTAAACAAATACAATGCAACCAATAGAAACAGTAGTCATAAAATGATATACTAATAAATCCAAATGCATAGACAGTGCCAGTCAAACATTTAGACACATCTTCTGGACGTTCAGTGGATTTCATTATTTAAAAATGATCTGCATTTTAGATTAACACTAATGTCATCCAAACTATAAATAAACACATATGTAATTATTTAGTAAACAAACAAGTGTTAAACAAACCAGAATATGTTTTATATTTTACATTCTTCAAAAGCACCTCGTAGATGGCCGCTTTCTTGGTCCATTGTGTATCTACTTTTTTTTTTTTTTTTTTTTTTTTATTTCTAGGTTTTTTGCCAATTTTTATCCCCTTCCCAGTGTAGTGGTACCCAGTTAGCCCATCCTCTCCGTTAGGCCTCTCCCCATCACTTTGCACTGTCCCTGACTCTAAGAGGGTGCAAGCAAGCACAAGCCCCCTCCGTTGCATGTGATGCAGCCACCGCCTCTTTTCAAACCACCGCTGATACACCGTCACTGGAGAGCCTAACGCACTCGGAGGAAGGCACACAGGGTCCCCAGCTCCGATTGGACCAATCAGTAGATGCTGCAAGCGGACATTGCAATGTGTGAGTGATGTGGAGAGTGAGAGCGCCATCTACCCGCCCAGAGAGAGCACTGCCAATTTTTGCTCATAGTAGTAGCATCTTTGCCCGCTGAGCCACTCGGGGCCCTCATTGTGTATCTACTTTGAAGAATATAAAATCTAAAACATATTTTTGTCTGTTTAACACTTTTAAGTTTACTGCATGTGTTCTTATTTGTTCTTTCATAATCTGGATGACCAGTATTGATTTATAATGTAGGGGGAAAAAAACAACATTGAAAGAGAAGTTCCAAACATTTGAGGGGGACTGTATATAAAACATAAAGTAAAAGTAATATTAGAGTAAAAGAAAGATACATTAAATAAATGACATTAATTAAAATCTTAAGTAAATAAATGTTTGCGTAACTGTTTTTTTAAACACTGACAAGCAGAAGCTTGACCAATGTTTATTGGTAAAGAGTTCCAGATCTTTAATGCATAAAAACAGAAGCTACTGCTCCACACTTTTTAACGTTCATGGGTGGAATAAGAAGGCAGCACTAGATGAGATGATCAAGCAGGCACTCAAAAATGTATAATGTAAGAGTATCCTTTCTCTTCTGATTGTGTCTGTAGTGTAAAGCTTTATCGGAAGTAAGCTCTTATAGCTAATAAAGTGGCTCTTGGTTTCAGTCCTCACAACCAGCCACAATATTGTATTTTTCCTGCTATAACCCACCAGACTGAGCTCAACAATGGCATCATGGCTGCAGAGGTTACATGAAGATCTTACCTGGATCAAGTATGGTGGAGCTCCAGGTCCAGCCCAGATGTGTGGTATTGATATTCAAATCTGCAAAGCGGGAGCGTATGGAGGACCAAAAATGACAAAAGTATAAAAAATAAATGTGGGACCAAAAATTACAAAAATATAAATAGATATACATTTTTTTCATGAAAAAGCATGCATACTAATGTTTTTTACTTTATGTATTTTCACATCTACATTTATTTATGTATTTCTACATGTCTACATTTATTTATTTATGTATTTCTACACGTCTACATTTATTTATTTATGTATTTCCACATGTCTACATTTATTTATTTATGTATTTCTACATGTCTACATTTATTTATTTATGTATTTCCACATGTCTACATTTATTTATTTATGTATTTCTACATGTCTACATTTATTTATTTATGTATTTCTACACGTCTACATTTATTTATTTATGTATTTCCACACGTCTGCATTTAATTTTCTTTAAACCGTATGTTAATTGAGTGGGCGGTCCTAACCTCATTCTAAAAGCATGATTGGTTAAAGAGTTACGATAGTTTCCTCTCTATTAGTAATGCCTTGGCTTACAGCGACTGTTCTCTAACGCTGCTGGCATTGCACTTAACTAGTTAACTACAACCGATGAAATGTCTTTAAGAACAATTGCAAATTATTTAAGATCATTGGCGAATGTTTGTGAGAACCACTCGCCAAAGAACTACCTTCTCTTTCATTTAGAAAGAGTTATGGGCGGATTAGCACAGATTAGCCTTGATACTGATGTGAACTCTGACTGATATCTCTCTCTCTCTCACACACACACACACACACTCGCAGAGAGAGAGAGGTGTGTGTGTGTGTGGATGTGAGAGAGAGAGCGAGAGATCAGTTATGTTACTACAGAATATAACAATCACGTTTTACAGATGTACACAACGTGAACATTAGATGTAAATAAGAGCGTTGATTATCGCCAAGCTTTCCAAACGCTGAGAAAATATTCAAAACCGCTTCTAGAATCTGCGTAGTACGCTGGTGCATGTGAACCGAAATAGCGTCTCCTAAGGTCTGAAACGAGTATCCGGCTCATCCCCAATTTAAATCATTATCAACACTCCAAATAGCAACAATGATGTCTTTTTCAAAGACACTGTATTCTTTGTATTGTACTGGTCAGCTACATTCCGTAGCAGTTCTGTTAATTGCCTCCCAGTGGACGCCATTGCGGAGTTAATAGAATCAATGATCTATATTACTGGATAGGACACACGTGACTTTTGAACGCGCCAGCAAGGAGCCTCCATGTTGTGTGGAAGCAGGGCAAGATCGGAAGGAAGCCAGCGTTTACAAACAACGAAAGGGCTGCAATGTTTTGTGTTTTATTGTTTTACTTATCGGAATTCTGTCAGCAGGGACCAGGGGAACACATTCCACAAGTATGTATTCATTTTAAAACGATTTATTAGGTAAAAAGATCAGACAAAAGTTGAACAAATTAGTTCTCTTTGAAGGACATTAAATACATGCCCACATACATGTATTGATGCTGTATGATGTATAGATCAGTACCTACTACAGGGCTCCTGTACATGCTTGCAAAGTTATAAAGTCTTGTATACAACCTTGGTCAAAAATAATGTCTATAATGTCTTATTCTACAGGTGGAAGTTTTGCTATTTCTTATATGGAATATTTCTCTTCACAAAGACATTAATTGGCTTGAATACAAGTAGTCAGGTATAACTTAAAGGTGTGAAAACATGTAGAATTGTATGAATGTTAATAAATGAACTTAAACATTGAAAGACTGGTGCTGTTTAGTTGGAACAATAACACTATAACACACAATAACATGAAAATGTATTACAAGTATTTCAATACTGTAACATTAAATTAACTCAGATGATAGCATTGAATATTTCTACTTTTACATTCTACATTTTATTTATGGAGGTCTCTGTGTTCTTTACTTTGGATTAAGACCATCGACAGGTTGAGAAAAATTGATAATTTGTGTAGAGCCATCGGTCACTAGCTAGTATCAGCAAGGCAAGAAAACATGGCTATATTTATGTCAATGGCTATGCGATAGCAGCATTACACAATTTAATTCTTTGTCTTCTTTGTAAATAACGTACATTTTGAAAATCAGATCATTATTAACGATTTTACAGCCATTAGAAGTCATGCAAGCAGTAAGGCCTAGAGAAAATGTCGACTACGACAGATGCGAGAGCCGATAGTAGCCTAAGATGTCATCAACCATTTTAATACTTCGATTAATGTTAAAGAGCTTTTTATCCTCTTTGTAAAGAACTTTAAAGTTTGATAATCGGACAATTATTAGCGAAGTTAGAGCTTTGAGAAGGCAGCAGTGCTGATCATGTGCCATTGTTTACAAGCTTCACTTCCACACAACATGACGGCTGCATGACGTCGCAACGGCCTCAATACTAGCAAATAGGCAGCGTCCTATCCAGTAATATAGATCATTGAATAGAATAGCTTAGCCAACTCAGGTTATTACAAGACAGTGTTGTTCGATTGCTTCTGTCTCGTTCACCAAACTGACCAATCGTGCTTTTAGAATGAGGTTAGGACCGCCCACTCAATTAACATACGGTTTGAAGAAAAGTAAATGCAGACGTATGGAAATACATAAATAAATAAAATGTAGACATGTAAAAATACAAAAATACATGTAGACATGTGGAAATACATAAATAAAGTAAAAAACATTATTAGTATGCACGCTTTTTCATGAACAATGTTTATTTATTTATTTATTCTTTTGTCATTTTTGGTCCTCCATTTATTTATTTACTTATTTATTTATACTTTTGTCATTTTTGGTCCTCCATAGGAGCGTGGGTGAGGGTTGCAAAGGAAAACGGTATCAGAATGATAAATAACTAGATGTATTTATACATGTATATTTTGCTTCTTGAAGTTTCTTCTAATTTAGCAGTGTTAAATAGTAGAGCCCGACCGATATATCGGCCGGCCGATGTTATCGGCCGATATAGCGTTTAAAAGTCTATCGGCTATTGGCGCAGAGCAAAACACTTTTGATTTTCCTTACCTGGACGGCTGGGGACATTATGTAATTGCGCCGCTAATCCAGCAGAGGGCACCCGCAAACCAAATCATGTTCAGGTCACGTCCATACAGCATGCTTGCCTGTTGACTGAGCAGCAGCTAGTGTTGTAGTCAAGACCGCCCTGTCCGAGTCCAAGACCTTCTCGAGACCACAGGGGACCAAGACAAGACCAAGACTTTGTGGAGTCGAGTCCAAGACCAAGTCATTTAGGGTTCGAGTCCGTGACAAGACCAAGACCAATGGACACCGAGACCGGGTCGAGACCAAAATAACAAATAAGGGGCCTTACAGATAAACTAACATCAGCACTGTGCCCAGACCAGTACGAAACAAAAAATAAGCCAGGACTAAATAGCCAATATACTAAAATTAATCAACAACAACAAAAATTCAAATAAATATCAAATTTATTATGCATTTTTAGAACAGTGCATTATTAACACAGAAATTCACAAAAGCTGTCTAACAGGACTTTAACTACACAGGTAACAAGAAAATCAAAAAGTTACCACCACAAAAAATAAATTTAAGCACTTTTCAAGCACTTTCAAGACATTGCCAGGTGTTTTAAAGCACCATACAATTAGAAACAAATCCATATAGTCATTACATATTCAAGTATTTTTCTTATTATATTTGGCCGGTATAGCCAATAGTGCTGCTTGTGTGTGTGTGTGTGTGTGTGTGTGTGTGTGTGTGGTGTGTGGGGGGGGAGTGATTAAAAATACTCTTAATTCATTGGTTGTATCCAGGGGCGTCACTAGACTTAAGACTGTACTGGGACACAGATAATGTATGTGAAAAAAGATTTCTGCACTTATTTATATTTAAGAAAGCATAAATAGTGCTTTAAACTAAACAATCAGATTATGTTGTTGACTGGATCTTTGATTAATCACCAGAATGAACTGATGCATTTGGCCTACTTATGAACTTTACTCTAGACTTGTAAACCACTACTGGTACAAGCAAAAATATATTTTTTGTCATTTTTCTGGAGCCAAGAGTATTTTAGCCAATTATAAAGGCAAAACGACTGACAAGACAGTCATTACTGTGCATTTTTTCTGTGAAATAAATTTGAATGGTTTAAAAATTTGTGTCACGACTTGATGATTAAGGACAAATGTACCCACATGTGCAAACTTTCATTTGAGTTTGAACCACTGCAGTATTCCTGGGCTAACTAGTCAACACAAGCTCTCTCATATTCATCATTGACGTAGAAGTCCCAACCAGCACGATCCCACCGTTAACGCCAACTCACTGGATATTCCCGTCACCACTTTGGGTTTCCCATCCTTATTACTTTAGCCATTTCTAACAAAAGTCAACATCTATACTGATAATGTTAATTCGGCTGTTTTGCTACAAGGAATAACGTTAACTAACGTAGCGTTATCGTCATAGACACAGGTTGAGGTAGCCTAGCCAGGGGCTCACCTCTCATTTCTCCTTGCTGCTTTATCCCTGCTGAGCAAAACACTTTCTGATATCATCTACAGGAGTAATAATATTTGACTCAATCAAGATAAAAATAATATGATATTATATAAGTATTCAGCAAGTTGTTATGGGCTAACGTTACCTTACCTTTAGTCATGTAACTCTCTCTCTCACACGCTCTCTCTCTCT
>BRDA01039919.1:0-12674 GCA_036984385.1 Crenuchus spilurus
TAGTATTGATTATGTGTGTCTGATAGTGTGTGATACACTGTTATCTATAAACAGACTAAAGATCAGTCGTCTCTAATAGTATTGATTATGTGTATTATAGTATAATATTATATATATTCAGTGTATCACACAGCGATTCAGATCAACCACATTGACGTCTAAGTTCATTACCAGCAGGCATCTGTTCATACTTAGAGCCAAAAAAGTAGAATAGCCACTAAATCACCCATCTTGTTTTCCAAATTTGCCAGATAAGCAGAAACAATGCTAAGTTCATTTTCAGCAACAGTGACCATGTAAAGTTCTGACCTGGTCAGGACACGTTATGCGATGAGTTTACACTGTCAAACATTCACTTATTTTACAAGTTTATACATTTGCAGTACATTTACTGTCATATCTCTGATGGTTTCTAGGGTGTTACTATTTTGTTTCTGTTGTATCTGATGGTTGCTGAAATGTTGCTATTTGGTTTCTGCTGTATCTCTGATGGTTGCTGGGGTGTTTCTAGTGTGTGTCCATCATGGTAACAAACATTTTAAATGCACTGCCCAATATCAGAGATATCAGAGGAAATTTTGAACAACAAAAAAACCTTCTAAACTTCAGTCATGGTACCTGCAGGCCAGCAATAGTACCCCAAAAAAACAATTGTTACACTATAAGACCCTTTGGAGAGTAAATAAAATACATATTTGTGTTTGTGACGTCTGTTACCTTCACCACCATTATAAAGAATCCACTTATGTAATACTGGATAAGGTGTGAATTTTGCCTAATTTATAGAGTAATAATCTGAATGAACAGCCTGTTGTAGTCATAGTGAGCTTAAAATGGAATTAAATTGATTTTTCTAATGACTTTTAGGTTTTTTTTTATTTGTGACTGAACGCAGAGGCTGAGATGGTGGAACACTGAGACATTGCTAATGTTGTATTATAATTCAGATTTATTGATTCATGGCTATAGTTGCAGATTAAGAGGGATGAACATATTTATGCATTTCTTTTACATGACTTGAAAACACCAGCTCTGCTTTACATTCATTTAAAATTGAATGGTCCAATACAAACTTTTCAAATTGACTCAAAGTTAGCAATGTTCCAGGGATTTGAGGATTTATTGTTAGGATGCTGTTCACTATTCTTTATTTATTTATTCGTTCATTTTCATACAGACTTCGTGTTTATATTTGAATGAATTTATCTCATCCACAGCCACACTTCATTTCTAAACTATTTGAGGTTGAACAATGTTGCCAGGTGCTGCTTTTTGAAACATTTTCATTGATATTTATTTCACATATGTTTTGAATTGTAATTAAAAACTGCTTTAAAAGCTTTTGGAGCCAAATCTCCAAATTGTCCTGTGGTGTGACTGTCTCGAATACATGGCAACTTCTAAAAATGAAAAATAAAAGCAAACATTGTAGAAATCATTTTTATCATCCGTAAATTCCTAAAAGTACATTTTGTTCTCTGGCGTGTCCCCACATCCTGAAATCGGACAATTCCACAAACAAGTATTTAGTTGAAGGATCGTATTTGAGGTAATGTGACTGAAGCCTCTTGTGAAGCATATGACTTGATCAAATGAGTCTTTGAATTATTAATATTTAGCTTTTTACAGACTTAAAGTGATCAATTTTATTGTCATCTTTTAATTAGTAATAATTAATAATTAATGGATAGAAAATAATTAACATTAAGCGGCCAAAGATGTAGATAAACCTCAATGATGAGCTAAGATTATATTTAAAAAATATATAGGTCACACCATAGAATGTATATATATATATATATTGTGCAGCCTAAGCAACCTACAGGTGGTTGCCAGGTATTGCTTCAGATGCTATGGCCTCTCAGGTGACTGTTACAGTGTTGCTAGCCTATTGCTATTCTCTCCTGGGTAGTTACAAAGGTATAGCTATATGGTTGCTATGGTCTCTGAAGTGGTTGCTGGGGTATGGCTATATGGTTGTTGTGGTCTTCAAGATGGTTACCGGCTGGTTGCTATGGTATCTCACGTGATAATTTGAGTGTCATTCATTTTATGAAAAGTATACACCGTGGAGAGCAATGGATCTTAAGGGCAATAGAATGTTTACCATTTTTAATTCATCACTGATTTGTATGTGAACTTAGCGCTGAGGATGCCAGGTGCTGCATTCTGAAGCCAGACTGATAAGACTGGGAAACACGCTGACTCTTTGCAGTGATTTATGACCTAAAAGTAAAGGCACTTTTGTATGAATAAATAAAACTAAAACAAACCCAGAGGACAGGGGTAGCTTTTTATTGTTTTACTGTTAATTTAATTCAGAGCTGTTCTTTATATCTACATTACAGGCCTGAGCTTTGCTTTGGGGTTGCCAGATAATGCACTTTGGTCTCTTTGCATTTTACATCATTCAGCGAAGTGCCGATAATTCATAACCTAAAGTATATAACAAAGCATCTTGGCCTGGTTTAGGAAATGAATACAAAGTAGGTCTTGAGGACACATGATAACTGCAGCACTTATTCATTTTCTTCTAATCATCCATCCATCATGGCAGCCCAGTATTATTTGTTGTTCTCATTCAATAACTGCTTTGTTCAATCAATGCTGCATTATATTAAATCAAGTGCGCTGCTGATGAATTTAATAAATCCCTGTCATGGCTGAGGAACATCAAGGAGAACATCTACTACTATCTGCACTTCTGCTGGATGCTAAACTGCGTTTTGTTGCTCTGTATTCTGTACTATGCAATGATAAAGTTGTGTCTATCTATCTAGAACCAGAATTTGTTCTACTTTATATATTTACACTCAGTATCCATTATGTGTTTGTTAATCCAGAAGTGCTCTTTGTATCTAAACTGGACACTAGCATAATAATTTCTAATACCAAGTGTGGCATATGAACATTTATTTATTCATTTATTCATTCATTTATTCTCAAATCTGTAAAAATTTATTGCAAAAAGAACAGAAAGGATTTATCACCTAAAATATGTGACTGGTTTTATGAGCTATGTGCTATTGTTAACAAGTGTTGTCAGGTAGTTGGGTTTTAGTTCTATTGGGTGATGCTTTGGCTGTAATGGGTTGGATTTTGGCTGTATTGGTTGTAGTGTGTGCTGTTTTGTTTGTATTAGGTGATGTTTTTGGTTGAAGTGGGTATTGGTTGTATTGGGTTGTGTCTTGGTTGTATTTGGTGATGTTTTTGGTTGTTCTGGTTGTGTTTTTATTGTATTGATTTGGATTCTGGTTGTATTGGTAGTATAGTGTGGGGTTTTGGTTGTAGTGGGTGTTGTTTTGTTTGTATTAGGTGATGTTTTTGGTTGTAGTGGGTTTGGTCTTGGTTTTATTGAATGATGTTTTTGGTTGTATTTGGTGATGTTTTTGGTTGTTCTGGTTGTGTTTTTATTGTATTGGTTTGGATTCTGGTTGTATTGGTAGTATACTGTGGGGTTTTGGTTGTAGTGGGTGTTGTTTTGTTTGTATTAGGTGATGTTTTTGGTTGTAGTGGGTTTGGTCTTAGTTGTATTGAATGATGTTTTTGGTTGTATTGGGTGATGTTTTTGGTTGTATTGGGTATTGGTTGTATTGGGTTGTGTCTTGGTTGCATTTGGTGATGTTTTTGGTTGTTCTGGTTGTGTTTTTATTGTATTGGTTTGGATTCTGGTTGTATTGGTAGTATAGTGTGGGGTTTTGGTTGTAGTGGGTGTTGTTTTGTTTGTATTAAGTGATGTTTTTGGTTGTATTGGATGATGTTTTTGGTTGTATTGGGTTTTGGTTGTATTGGGTTGTGTCTCGGTTGTGTTTGGTGATGTTTTTGGTTGTTCTGGTTGTGTTTTGGTTGTATTGGATGAAGTTTTTGGTTGTTCTGGTTGTTATTTGGTTGTATATGTTTTTATTTTTGTTGTATAGATTATATTGTGTTGGGTTTTGGTTGTAGTTTGGTTATGTTTTTGTTTGTAGTGTGTTGTATTGGGTGATGTTTTTGGTTGCTCTAGTTGTGTATTGGTTGTATTGGTTTGTGTTTAAACTGTATTGGGTTGTGTTTTGGCTGCATTGTGTTGCATTTTGTATGTACTGATTGCATTGGGTGATGTTTTTTGGTTGTTCTGATTGTGTTTTGATTGCATTGGGTTGGGTTTTGGTGTGATTGTGTTGGTTGTGGTTGTATTGGGTGACGTTTTGACTGTATTCATTGTATAAGGTGATGTTTTTGGTTGTTCTGGATGTGTTTTGGTTGTAATGGGTAGGGTTGTGGCTGTATTACGTTGGATTTTGGCTGTATAGGATCAATGGTATCAAATGCTGCACTAATGTCTAAGAGAACTAGCACTGAAACTTTGCCTGCATCACCATACATTAAAAGGTGATTTAAGACTCTAAGCAGAGCTGTCTCGGTGCTATGCATAGGGCAAAAACCAGATTGAAATTTCCAAGATACTGTTTTCTTCTAGAAACTGCACATAAGACAACTTTCTCTCAAATCTTTGAAATAAAATGAATCTTAAAAATGGGCCTGTAATTGCTGCAGATGGTTCCAGATTTGTTTTCATCAAAAGAGCGCTCCACACAAGCAAGTTTAAGAGTCAGGAACAGAAGTTGAAGTAAGATACATGTTTATCAAACACAGCTGACAGTACTGGGTTGGGTTTTGGCTGTATTGGTTGTATTGGGTGATGTTTTTGGTTGTATTGGGTTGGGTTTTGGCTGTTTTGAGTTGGATCTTGGCTGTTTTGTTTGTAATGGGTGATGGGTTTTTTTGTTCTGGTTGTGTTTTGGTATTATTGGGTGAAGTTTTGGCTGTGTTGGTTCTTTTTGGTTGTATTGGGTTGGGTTATGGTTGTATTGAGTGATGTTTTTGGTTGTTCTGGTTGTGTTTTTGTTGTATTGGTTTGGATTCTGGTTGTTTTGATAGTATTGTGTTGGGTTTTGGTTGTAGTGGGTGTTGTTTTGTTTGTATTAGGTGATGTTTTTGGTTGAAGTGGGTTTGGTCTTGGTTGTATTGGATGATGTTTTTGGTTGTATTGGGTGATGTTTTTGGTTGTATTGGGTTTTAATTGTACTGGGTTGTGTCTTGGTTGTATTTGGTGATGTTTTTGGTTGTTCTGGTTGTGTTTTTATTGTATTGGTTTGGATTCTGGTTGTATTGGTAGTATAGTGTGGGGTTTTGGTTGTAGTGGGTGTTGTTTTGTTTGTATTAGGTGATGTTTTTGGTTGTAGTGGGTTGTGTTTGGTTGTATTGGGTTGGGTTTTGGTTGTAGTGGGTGATGTTTTGGCTGTATTGGGTTGGGTTTTGGCTGTGTTGGTTGTAATGGGTGATGTTTTTGTTTGTTCTGGTTGTGTTTTGGTATTATTGGGTGAAGTTTTGGCTGTGTTGGTTGTTTTTGGTTGTATTGGGTTGGGTTATGGTTGTATTGGGTGATGTTTTTGATTGTTCTGGTTGTGTTTTGGTATTATTGGGTGAAGTTTTGGCTGTGTTGGTTGTTTTTGGTTGTATTGGGTTGGGTTATGGTTGTATTGGGTGAAGTTTTTGATTGTTCTGGTTGTGTTTTGGTATTATTGGGTGATGCTTTGGCTGTGTTGGTTGCACTGTGTGATGTTTGTGGTTGTATTTGGTTGTGTTTTGGTTGTAGTGGGTGATGTTTTGACTGTGTTGGTCGTGCTGGGTGATGTTTTTGGTTGTATTTGGTTGTGTTTTGGTTGTAGTGGGTTGTGTTTTGGTTGTAGTGGGTGATGTTTTGACTGTGTTGGTTGTGTTGGGTGATGGTTTTGGTTGTATTTGGTTGTGTTTTGGTTGTAGTGGGTGATGTTTTGGCTGTATTGGGTTGTGTTTTGGTTGTGTTGGTCGTGTTGGGTGATGTTTTTGGTTGCATTGGGTTGGATTTTGGTTGTGTTGGTTGTATTGGGTGATGTTTTAGTTTGTTGTGGTTGTGTTTTGGTATTATTGGGCGATGCTTTGGCAGTGTTGATTGTATTTTTGCGATGTTTTTGATTGTTCTGATTGTGTTTTGGTTGTATTAGGTTGAGTTTTGACTATACTGAACAGGACTTGCCTAAAAGGACATAAGGAAATTTAAAGAAGCAGACTGTCAGACATTGAACAGTTGATGGAGTATACTTGTAGTAAGTGGAGACAGATGTTTTTCTTTACTGTTCTGTCTCTTTAAACGCTTGACTTTGAGCTCCTCGGTGTGGCGGTGGGGAGGCGGAGACCCTGGCTGTGTCGCCCACGTGCTGAGACACATCACTAACAAACGCCTGAGTTGCCTGGTGCCAACAAGATGTGCAGTCAATTGAAGTAGACTCAGATATGTCACACTTACACACAGGCATGCTTATTAGTCTACTGAGGATGCACACTTTAGCATGTCACACACACACACACACACACACACACACACACACACACACACGCAAACACACACACACTTTCCACAAGCACAGTTTGTTCAGATGTCTGAATTAAAGCTGGCTGTGAATCATTTCAAACGAATCCTGACATAAAGTCTCTTCACTCTTTAGTTGACTGCTTCCTTCTGGAGTAAGTACAGCTAATGTTAGATAATTAACATTTCGTAAATGTTACAGTAGTACAGACCTCCGCATGGTCGTGGATCACATGTGTGGTGATGTTCTGTATGTGGTGAGTTTGGGGTGGAGCTTTTGCTCTATTGGGTTGGGTTTGGCTGTACTGGTTTGGGTTTGGCTTAAATGAGTGGGGTTTTGGCTATACTGGGTTGGATTGTGGCCATATTGGGTGGGGTTTTGGCAGTTAGGTTGAGTTCTGGATAAATTAGATTGGGTTTGGCTGTATTGGGTGGGGTCTTGGTTGTAATAGGAGGAGTTTGGGCAATAGTGGGTGAGGTTTTGAGTGTACTGGGTTGTTTCATGTCTGTATTGGATTGCATTTGGCTTTATTTATGCTGGCCCCATGCTGGGAGCAGCCAATAAAAAATGAAAGATTTGCATATGCTATCTTATGTGAATATTGTTTACAGTGTCAGTGTTGCTATGCAGCTTGCCACTCAAAAACATTACAGTAACTGTTAGCCTCTGCTAATGATATAATAAATCATGTTGACAGTTTAATCAAAGTTAACAGTTACATAACACACAGACAGTCATCTTACCTCAGTAAGTTTTATTTCCTTCGTTCATGGCTGGAATGGATTGTATTTAAATCTCTTTGGTCACAATGACCAAAGTAAAGGCAAAAGAATACCACCAGTAAGTATGTCTCCCAACAAGGGATGCCGATTTCGGCACAACACCAGATTATGCTTTTTGGAATTTCATTGATGAGGTGCATTTATTTGAATTAATTGAGCGAGTAGGTTTGTATGTAGTTTCACTGATGATTGAGCATGACCTGCCCATAGAATTTGTTGTGCACAACCTGGCTTTCTATTCTAAAGACGCCACTGATTTTGAGCTATACTGAGTGGTGTTCTGGCTGTATTTGATGGGATTTTGCTTGTATTGGATGTGGGTTGTATGGTTTCAGACAGTGTTTTGTTTGAATTGGACAGTGTTTTGGTTATACTGTGTGAGTTTTTGATTGTATTGGACGGGGGTAAGTTTGTATTGGGTGTAGTCACTGGGGTTTTGACTGTAGTGGATGGCATTTTGATTGAATTGGGTGGGAATCTTGTAGGGGCAGATTCATTAATACTATAATCTGGCTAAAATGTGTCTCAGACCATCTCTTGAGGTGGTCTGAGTGAATACGTGGTGTGTTTACATCTGTAAATATGGATAATCTGTATGCTGATATAATCCTGATACCCAAGACTTGATTAAAGCTTGCTTTCCAACTGCACTTCAGTCTGTGATGATTTAGGCATGGAGTTAGCATCATGCTAATTGTTGCTAACACATGTCTATTACTTGTTAGCTACGTTAGCCTATTAGCTTGGGTTTAAAGCTAAAGCAGCGTACTTTATACACTGAACATGTGCTGGCTGAGTGACTACATCTGAAAGGGAGGAAACTGGATAAATGATGTGGAAATATATTCCCTGATAGTATGCAGATGTGGGCAACGGTTCGGCACTGCTGGCCCACTGTCGGTACTGGCAAACTGCGTGTAAACCAAAAGTACCCCATATATTTAAGTAAGTCATATGGCCCACAGGTGCCAAAACAGATGTGGGCTACGCCTGGCATGTGAGCCAAAAGTGGCTCAATCATTAATAATGCTTGGATTCATATTACAAAGCAGACCTGGCACATTTATAGTGTTTTCATTAAAAATATATTTTAGAGCCGGCACCTCCCAAGTGCTGTCAATCAACTGATGAGTGGTCCAGAAAAATGGGCGATGTAGACCAGAACCAGGCCAGAATACTTTTGCTATCTGAGTAATAGAAATAATTAGCAGGATGCTAGTCAGAAACGGACACAGTGGTCTCCTAATGACACGTGACTTATTGTAACTTATTTAGGTCAAAATTCATAACAACTGAAGTTGATTCATTTCGAAAAAACATGAAAATGAATCTCAAACATAGTTGCTCAGCTAAGACGTGTTTGATGTTATTAGTTCTACACACAGAATACTGTATGTAGCTTAGCTAATGTAGCTAACATATCATGGAAGATTAGTAATAATAAGCTATCAATAATCTTTCTAACTGCATGGCTGCATCAACAGACAGATTTCTGTTTCCAGTCAGGTCTATTTCATTTAACCCTAAACCTCATCTTCATTTAGCTACCAACCTGGGACCATACACTAGCTAGTCTTTGCCTAGCTAGCACTCTGATACATATGGCCCAAATCTGGTGCACATACCACTATGAATGAATCAGGCTAGAAACTGTTCCTGGAAGCCATTTTTTAAATAACTGTTAATAATAATAATAAAAAAAAAAACATTAAAAAGTATGTTTATATCAACAGTATAATATAAATTATTTTCTTATTGATTTTTTAAATAAATATCAACAATTTTAGTTACTATATTCTTTTTATTTTTTGTCATAGATGTTACTATAGCAAAATAACAATTACTAACAATGTATTTAATACAATATAAAATATTTGTTATAAATATTCATATTTATTAGTTTGTTTTCCTATTTTGTCATAATTGTTATTGTTAAATTGATATTATCTATTTATTTTGATAATTAATTAATTAATTAATTAATATATGTATTATGTTATTTGTTACAGAAAAAATAACAAATATTAAAACATTTACTTAATACAATATAAAATAACATTTGTTATTAATATTTATATTATGTCATTATTTTCCTATTTTCTAAATATTGTTTTATAGCAAAATAACAACTATTAATACAAAATAAAAATAACAGCATGTAAATATATATATATATATATATATATATATATATATATATATATATATATATATATATATATATATATATATATATATATATATATAAAAACATTATTTTCCTTTTTTGTCATAATTGTTTTAGTGAAAATAACAACTATTAACAATGTGTTTAACCCTAATATAATACAAATATGTTATAAATGTTAATATTATATTAGTTATTGTTCTCCTATTTTGTCATAACTGTTATGTTCAGATGTGTAAAGTTAAGTGTTTAGTGCATAAATTGCATAAAAAACCTACGACGCCTGGTAAGTGTATCTGGTCTGCTTTCTGTGCTGGTATGAGGGCCGGATCTGTAGACCAAGGTGTGCCAGCTGGGAGATGGTCTAGTCAGTTATGAACCAGTTACCAGCTGGTTTTAATGAGTTATGTGTCAAAAGAGGAAGCCCTGGTTAGTTATCTCTAAACCCTGCTAGTTTAGTTATTTAAGTCTTTGTAGCTTAGTCTGGTCTTTAATCTCAGACCAAACGTAGCTTTCAGACGTTTCCCAGCAGCTGAGATATTTTTTTGTCTGAATTATTCTGCGGTCTTCCGCTCGTCACTGCTCAAGCGCCTGCGCAGCATCACGTCGGGTTCAGAGCACATTTTGATGTCATTTATCTTCGCCACTTTTGGACCGTTTTCTGGAACATTCTATACAAGCCCGTCCAGCCGGCCTAACAGAGTTTGTGTCTGTGCGCTGTTTGCTCGTGGTGAAATGTTGTTCCATCTGTGGTTGTTTGCTGTGAGCGGCTGTAAATGTCTTCCCTCTGTGCTCTCTTTCAGTGCCCAAAATACCACTTCATACCTGAGAGAAGAGAAAATATTGATGGATCAGGTTTTACGCTTCTGAATATGATGCGGTTCTGGGGAGGTTGGATATTTGGGCTTCAATAAGAAATGCTGGAAATACTGTTTTTAGGGCACAAAAAAGGTACAAAACATCCCGTCTGAAGTGCGCTTTAAGGCTGAGTAAGGCCAGAATAAGTCGAGTGAGGTGTTATTGTCATTTCAGCTACAACTACACATCGATACAAAGTTTCTCCAACACAACACAAGTGTAAATACAGTAGTATAATGGACAGCACCAGTTACAAACCAACTACCTGCTGGTTTTCAATGGTCTAAAATAGAACTGCTGTCCATCCCTCAGACTACTGGTCTTAACCATGCTCCTGCCATCACCTTTGAGAACTCAATGGTCACTACATCTCCTGAAACACAAAGCCTTGGTGTAATTATGGATGATGAACTACTGTGTTGCAAACCTGACTCAGTCTCGGAGATTTCTCCTCTACAACATCTGCAGAATCCGGCCTTTTCCCTCCAGTGCTTGTTCAGTCCCTCGTCATTTCATTGACTTGATTACTGCACCTTCCTCCTAGCTGGCGTCCCTATGCATGCCATTAGACTCCTGCAGCTGATCCAGAAGGCAGCTGCATGACTAGTCTCAATGTTCCAAAACACAGCCATGTAACTCCTCTGCTGTGCTCTTCACTGGGTACCTGTTGCCGCCCATCAGATTCAAAACTCTGTTGTTGGCCTCAAAAGCCAAGAATGGATCAGCTCCTCCATACTTGATGGCAAAGGTCAAAACTCGATCTCCTACAAGAGCCTTCAAGCACAGCTTAGCCTGACCCCGTCCTTCAAGATGCATGAAGACAAGCATCCAGACTTTTCTCTGCCCTCGCACCTAAATGGTGGAGCGTACTTCCCCTGCCTGTCTGAACGGCAGAGTCACTTCCTGTCTTCAAACGATGACTGAAGACCCACCTCTTCCAAGAGTTCTTATCCTGTACTCAGTAAAGGCTTGTGACTATACTCAAGTCTTTACTGTCTTTAATGTCTTGGGTTGCTTTACTGAGTTACTTTAAATTACTTGAGGTATCTTCTGGATTCTATGCTACACTAACTAGCTATTGATGCTTCATTGGTAAACAGCAAAGCACTTTTGTAAGTCACTCTGGATAAGAGAGTTGGCTAAATGCCTCAAATGTAATGTAAATGTTCTCATATAGTAGCCAGAAACCAGTTACCCTTCGGTTTTAGATCTACGAAAGAACTGTGAAGCAGCTACCAGCTGGGTTTTGATGGTCTAACCAGATATGCACCAGTTAGCATCCAGGAACTCGCTACCAGCTACAAAGTGGCTACCAGCTGGTAGATGGTCTATTCAGCTACCAGCTACAAACCAACAACCTGCTGGTTTTCAGTGGTCTACCAGTCAGAAAGGAGTTACCCTTTAGTTTTAGGTCTTATAAACAACTATGAAGCAGCTACCAGCTGGTGTTTGATGCACTATCCAGCTGAGGACCAACTACCAGCTAAGACCACAGTATGGAGGTTGCATCAGTACTTGAAATGCCAGGAATGGATGCACATTCACAAATGAAAGTAAATGTAAGAAACACTGGTTTTAACTGGCCAGACTGGTTTATTTAACAGGATTATCCAATCAGGGTGAGCCTCTGAATCTGTAACTGATAAGAGCTCCACTGAGGAAGCTTTAAATTACTTATCTGAACAACCAAATGCTAGAAAAGCGAGTGAAGGCTTCCTGCGCTGACACATCCAATCATGAGTTTCTGCAGAGTGAGCTGAATCATTTATTCATTTAAAACGAATACACCAGCAAAGCAGTGCATTCCAGATTAATTTTATTATTATGTGTTAACAGGCTTAATATGTGTCAGCCCTACAAGCCTTTTGCACTACCGTTCTCACATAAATGTTTTATACTTACGATAACAATGTCATTTAGGACTTATTTATAATGTTTTCACATAATATTATTATATTAATATCATAATTTAGTGTATTATTTGTAATTAACACTGCAATTTTTGGTAACTTTACATCATTTGACGTCTTACCAGGTCCGTTTGTGATCTCTTTCTTCATCTGACACGGTCCTGTTCTCCTACTCGATGCTGCTGGTTCTGATGGTGTTGGTTGGGCTTTGGGTCTTATCTGCACATCTTTACATATGTAAACACTGGAGCTGTGCAGCCGCTCAGCCTGCCGGCTGTAAAATAAAGGAACGTTGTTGATTACGGTGGTGAAAAGCTGCCTGGTCACTTTGCGGGCAGGATGGCAGCACGCTGACTGACCTGACCTGTAAGATAAACACGTCAGCTAATGAATCATTAATAAAATTCATTTAAAACATTTGTCTAATCTTTACTATGCGCAGTTTGTTTACAGAGTGTGTATACATCCCGCATTATATTTTTACTTCATCATAAACTTCCTGTTCTTCTTCACATCTTTAAAAACACATCTTCTCTTTCCCTCCCCCTAACCCCTAAACATCTAT
>BRDA01039921.1:0-30000 GCA_036984385.1 Crenuchus spilurus
GAAGATGCCTCTTTCTGTAGTCTCCCATCTTGTGAAGAGTTATAGGAGAAGATTAAGTGCTGTCTTGTTGGCAAAAGGAGGTTGTACAAAGTACTAAAACCAGGGGTGCCAATAACTGTGGCACATGATTTCATTCAAAAGATTTATTTCTTAATGTGTGATTTTTTCCCACCAAATAAAGGCTCTTACATTAAAGCTTAGATTTTTCTCTTTTTTTTGTTGCATTGTTGTCCTATATATTTTTCTTAAAAAAGAATTTATTAGAAGCCAAAGAACACTTCTTAACCAGGGGTGCCACTAATTACGGAGGGCGCTGTAGGTGCCAGGTTCAAGTGGATCAGACACAGTAAATCTATGCAGAGCAGAACTGAAGATCTGTTCAACAATCTCCAAAATACTGCACCAAATGGCTTTATGGAAGTGTGGTAAGAAAGAAGCCCTTGCAAAAAACTAAAATAAAATAAATAAATAAATAAAAATAATAAATAAATACAATTTCTTCTTATGAACTAAGAGGTATGGGTCTGGTAAAACCAATACTAGGGATGACTGAATATTTGTCAACAAAATGATACAACACTTGGCTGAATAAGTAAAAAGCAGAAGAATTTATAACAAACAATGACATTTTAATGACACGGTTACCTTTTTGTAGTTTCTGACGTGAACCAGAGTGGAGCTTTACTGCAGTAAAGTTAGTTTAATATTGGACCCTCGTTTGACATTCAGAATTCTGCGTTTCTTCACCAGTTAACAAAACACAGATTCACCAGCACAGTTACAGTTTAGTGGTGAAATGAAGACAACAAACTACCAGCACAACCTTTACTAAACTATGTTATGATGAAGCCGCTGCTTAGCTTTGTGCTTGTGTTAGCTGATGTTGTGTATGTTAGCTTGTGTTGTGTTTGTGTTAGCTTTTGTTGTGTTGTGGTTGTGTTAGCTTGTGTTGTGTTTCTGTTAGCCTATGTTGTGTTTCTTAGCTTGTGTTATGTTAGCTAGCTTGTATTGTGTGTTAGCTTGTGTTGTGTTTGTTAGCTTGTGTAGTGTTTGTATTAGCTTGTGTAGTGTTTGTATTAGCTTGTGTTGTGTTTGTTAGCTTGTGTAATGTTTGTATTAGCTTGTGTTGTGTTTGTTAGCTTGTGTTGTGTTAGCTTGTGTAATGTTTGTGTTAGCTTGTGTAATGTTTGTATTAGCTTGTGTTGTGCTTGTTAGCTTGTGTAGTGTTTGTATTAGCTTGTGTTGTGCTAGCTTGTGTTATATTTGTATTAGCTTGTGTTGTGTTTGTTAGCTTGTGTTGTGTTTGTTAGCTTGTGTTGTGTTAGCTTGTGTAATGTTTGTATTAGCTTGTGTTGTGCTTGTTAGCTTGTGTTGTGTTAGCTTGTGTTATATTTGTGTTAGCTTGTGTTATATTTGTATTAGCTTGTGTTATATTTGTATTAGCTTGTGTTGTGTTAGCTTGTGTAATGTTTGTATTAGCTTGTGTAGTGTTTGTATTAGCTTGTGTAGTGTTTGTATTAGCTTGTGTAGTGTTTGTATTAGCTTGTGTTGTGTTAGCTTGTGTAATGTTTGTATTAGCTTGTGTTGTGCTAGCTTGTGTTATATTTGTATTAGCTTGTGTTGTATTTGCTCTGCAGTGTTAGGAAATGTATCAGAAATCAGTGTCTGTAACCAAAAATGCTCAAATTAAAGGCACAAAACATCCTTCATTATTTCAACATCCTTCATATCAAAATTAAAGGCTTACATAATTCATTTTAGCCATTTTCATGATTTTGTTTTATGTTTGTTCTAATTCAATATTAGTAATAATGTAACATACATGCATCTTCATACATATTCATATATTATTGTCATATGGTTTTTCTAACATTTGTTTTGTATACAAATATAAAAAAATCAATTCAATTCATGTTATTAAACCTAATGATGTCAACCCAAATCATTAAAATACAGACATTCATTCCTGACTAACTACAAAACTTAATTTGGGAAAATAGTTTAGTTACTAATTTTATAATGATTTGTATAAATTAAGAACTGTGTTCAGTATTTGGCCAAATGTTTCATTTTGTTTGGTTTTGGCCAAAAAAATTATAATTTTGGTGCATCCCTAACAAATACAGTGTATCAGCAAGGTAAGACTATTCCCAAAGTAAAACCTGGTAGCACATAGATATCCTGGATAAGAAACCTGGGTTACAATTTATTTTCAGTGCTCCCCTGAAGATTAATAGATTGTCAAATATTTTAATTTATCTTCTAAATAAAGTTTATTAATTAGTCAACAATGAACCAAATTCATTTGTTTTTCAATGGATTTAGCATGTCTACGTACTAATGTATACATTTGTATTAACCTAAGAACAGGAATAGACATTATTGTGGGAGGAGTACCCAAGTTTGCTGGACCTATTTATTCAATTGGAGCAAATGTTAAAAAAAAAGCCAAATTGCAGCAGCAGCATTCTCCATTGGAGCTCATTCACAAAGCTCACAACTGGTGCTGGTGATTTACTACCAGTCTGTGAAAACAACAGTGTGCACCTCCTCCGCCCAATATAAACTAAATGGAAATACTAAAATACTAAATGATGGGGGGGTTAAAATTAAGAATGAGAGCTCCAGTTCCAAATGCAAATGCTTAGACATGTGCCTCTCCTCTCCGTGGAGCTCCTCGGTGCCATGAGGCCACATCACGCGGAAGCAGCAATCCGCTGTGCAGATGGTGAACTACATCCGCTGGCCTTACGGGTGCAGCCATGTGCAACAGAGGACATACACACAACTGAGCCGTTCTTTTCCCTACACCACTCACACCTAGAGGATGCTGATCCTACATCACTGCTGCATAATTTTAGTGAGACCATTTATGAACACAGCCCAGTAAAGAAATGTGAAAATCAGAATATAGGTTGCTTGAACCTTTTAATCATTTGTCTCAAGTTATTTGAACTAAATGATCAGTGTTAATTTCATATTTCATAAAGACAGATCTTTTTATTTTTTGACCCAATTGACCAATCCAACTTCTGTCTACATCGTCGCTGGGCAGCCAACCCGCTCAGAGGAAAGTGAAGGATGCCTAGCTCTGATGGATCGCTGGCAGACACCTGAGCATTGCATGGTTGTAGTGATGGGGAGAGAGCACCATCTACCCACCCAGAGAGAGCACAGCCAATTTTGCTCTCTCAGACCTGGCCTGGCTGTCGATGGCAAGCAGCATGACTGTAATTCTAACTCGCGATCCTCTGCTCATAGTGGATGATCAAACTGATGATCATATTGTTAGCACCTTAGACCACTGAGCCACTCAGGGCCCCAAGAATGAGATCTTTTTTTAATCAAATCAGGCTCAGAATATAATTTATAGGCATTACAGTATCTGCACTCGTCTCTATTACAGTTCATTTGCAAGACAAGAAATAGCACACAGATAAATGCCCAGTTGTCTGTAGTACATAAAACATTTAAAATGATTCAATTAATACAATTCTACATTTATTACGATACTTCATGTGACTAATGATAACACTTTCCTATCAGGAAGCTCTGAGGCTAAAGTTGAAAATCAATCAAAGTTCCGTGTTGACCGTTTTAAGGATAAAGATGTGTTGGGGGAGTGACGCCTGAGAGAGCAATGTCCAAGTGTCTTCTATATATATATATTGGGGGTGTAAAAAAAAAAAATCGGAAGACCGATTTTGACTTAAACGATGTGAGTGCATCGGTACATGGACCCCTGAATCTGTCTATTTGTAAAGTGAACCGGCTGATGGCCTGGTTCAAGAGCTGTCAATCGGTTTGGTGCGATATGCTTCAGCTGCACTCACTCTCTCTCTCTCTCTCTTTCTCTCTCTCTCTCCCTCCATCCCCAACAATACAACTCACACAAGACTCTCAAACACAGGGGTATATACAGTAAAGGGAAGAGATAATTACAGACAGGTGAACACACTCACGCACAGGGCGTAACAGGGCTGAACAAGACGGAAACTTAAAGAGACAGAACACATGATAAAGCGTGATGTTAAGCTTCATGTACATTGAACTTTTTCTCTCCCTGACTGTCTGTCTCTCTCTCAAACTCTCTCTCTCTCTGTCTCTCTCCGACTGTCTCTCTCTCTCTCTCTGTGTCTCTCTCAATCTCTTTCTCTCTCCGACTGTCTCTCTCTCTGTGTGTGTGTGTCTCTCTCTCTGTCTGTCTCTCTCCGACTGTCTCTCTCAATCTCTTTCTGTCTCTCTCTCTGTGTGCGTGTGTCTCTCTCTCTGTCTGTCTCTCTCCCTGTCTGTCTGTCTGTCTGTCTCTCTCTCTCTCCAACTGTCTCTCTCCGACTGTCTCTCTCCAACTGTCTCTCTCTCTGTGTGTGTCTCTCTCTCTCCCTGTCTGTCTGTCTCTCTCTCTCCGACTGTCGCTCTCCGACTGTCTCTCTCTCTGTGTGTCTCTCTCTCTCTCTCCCTCCGACTGTCTCTCTCCGACTGTCTCTGTCTCTCTCTCTCCGACTGTCTCTCTCCGACTGTCTCTCTCTCTCTCTGTCTCTCTCTCTCTCTCTGTCTCTCTCTCTCTCTCTGTCTCTCTCTCTCCCTCCGACTGTCTCTCTCCGACTGTCTCTGTCTCTCTCTCTCCGACTGTCTCTCTCCGACTGTCTCTCTCCGACTGACTGTCTCTCTCCGACTGTCTCTCTCTCTCCGACTGTCTCTCTCTCTCCGACTGTCTCTGTCTCTCTCTCTCCCTGTCTGTCTGTCTGTCTCTCTCTGTGCGTGTCTCTCTCAATCTCTCTCTCTCTCTCTGTCTCTGTCCCTCTCTCTCTCTCTGTCTCTCTCAATCTCTTTCTCCCTCCGACTGTCTCTCTCCAACTGTCTCTCTCTGTGTGTGTGTCTCTCTCTCTGTCTGTCTGTCTCTCTCCCTGTCTGTCTGTCTGTCTCTCTCTCTCCGACTGTCTCTGTCTCTAACGCGAATAAAAGACAAAAACACATTTAGCCTGTTTAGATTATGCAATCGTGGAAAAAGTGACAAACTTAATGAAACACTGTGTTCAGTATTTGGGCAAATTTTTCATTTTGTTCTGTTTTGGTTTCGGCCAAAACATTTAATTTCGGTGCATCGCTACAAAAATATCAATATGTCTCTCTATTTCTGTGAAAGGATAGCACAACTAACGTAATGTGTGTGTCCACCATTTAAAAGACTCTAAATGTCTTTTGATGAAGGCATGCTAGTGGTCATGATGCTGCGGTAGCAGCATTACTCAGCATCATGTCTCTCTGATGCACATGCCGAGTTCTTCATTTGTGGTTATTTAGACAGGATTATGGTACTATAGACAAAAATCTGTCCTGTAGTCCTTTTTCTTCAATTCTGATGACTTGGCACACAAAAATAGATACTTTTGATATGCCTACTACCAACTGCTTCCAAAAGCAAAGAGATAAACAGGTGCTCGTACTTCACAGCAACACTGAGCAGAATCAAGCAGGGGTGACTTTGCCTCAGTCCAAAAGCTTCCTGTAAGGTCTGAGCATTTATAAAACACCACAGCTGAGCAGACCTGCTCCTTACTGAAGCCATGCAGTCTGACACCGAACTCAGCACTGTTCTCTCATCACAAACTGATGTGCAGTGATGCTTCACACAAAGTCCTCAGAACGTTTGAGGACACACTGAAGACTGTTGAATTTGTTTAGATTTTTGACTTGATGACTTTTCTCAACTGTTGTAGTCACACTAATTCAAGTTGTTTTATTTTAGCAGCTTAGATTTGTTTAATCAATCTACATTTGTCTCCAACAGTCTCCAAGTCTCTCATTATTAGGGAGGCACCAAAAGGACCATTTTTGTTCGAAACTGACCACAGTTCTTACTTATATAAATGATTATAAAATTAGTAACTAAACTGTTTCCCAAAATAAGTCTTGTAGTTAGTCAGGAATGAATGTCTGTATTTTAATAATTTGGTTTGACATCATTAGGTTTAATAACATGAGTTTAATTGATTATTATTTTATATTTGTATATAAAACAAAGACAATAATATATGAATATGTATGAAGATGCATGTGTGTTACATTATGACTAATATTTAATAAAATGATGAAAATGTCTAAAATGAATGGTGTAAGTCACATGGATGTTTTGTGTGTTTAATGTGAGTGTCATTGGCTACAGACACTGAAACACTTCACATTTCTTCTGCTAATTGTGAGACGATCCCTAACACTGCAGCGCCGAGCAACCACAAAGCTAAGCGGCTGTTTTCTGGCTGTATTCTAGTGTAGTGTAGTTTAGTAAAGGTTGTGCTTGTAGTTTGTTGTCTTCTTCCATATCACCACCAAACTAAGTATGCTGGTGAATTAGCCTTTTGTTGGTGAGTAAAAGTAGAATTCTGAGTGTCCAAAAAGCTAACAGTGTCATTAAAAATATTATGTAAAGTAAAACAAATGAAGCATTGGAAGCTTTGCTGATGGTGTGCTTGGCCAGATCTGCAACAGGAAGGACAACAGTGTTACCTATCTATACTGTAAAAAAAAAACTGCTGACAGAATTAAAAAATATCAAGGTAATGGTATAAGATTTCTGATTCACCTCAAAAGATTCTTTAATCAGCCTCCATTTGTTGGTCACAGATTTTGTGGTCAGTGTTAGGCTTCACATTAGAAGTCCTGCACAACTTTTTTTTGGAATAGTGTGTGTTTGTCTGCAAAGGGAATCGAATCTCAGTCTGATGTAGGAAGGGCAGCTGTGCTGCCTCCATCCAGACAAGCACAACGTGTATTATGTTACAATATTTTATTGGCAGCCTAATGTTGGCTGAACAAACAAATCTAACTTGTTTAAACAAATTAACCTCAGTAAGGGTGACTGAAAGCCAATGTTGAGAAAACGCAACTGCCTTGATATTCTGATTCATTTTATTTATTCATTCATTTTTACAGTGTAGGCGTTAGTGTTGACGCTGCATTGAAACTGCTTGTTCAAGTAACACAAAGTCTTGTTGGCACAATATTTGGGAGAAATATGTTGGTCTGACACGTTTTTGTGTGCTGATGCAAACTAGGCCATTTCACATTTGCTTATCTCAGTGACTCGAAAGAAACGTAGCTGCAATTTTTACCCCATTTTCCCTCTGCTCGTGCACAATCACGTACCACAGCGCCAGCTAATGTTTCCGCTGTGGTGCAAAGCAAACACTGGCTGCCACTGCGCCACATGAGAAAGCCAAAGTGTCCCTCCACAAATCCAACAAGTGTCAACTAATGAAGAGACATGAAGAAGGGACTGGACTGAATCGGGACAAGGCTTGAAATTAAACAGCGGTTTTATGTGACTTCTTTATGTGATTGCCATTTCACTTGTACTACACAGGACGACACAAAGCCGACTGTATTAGGCTTTATAAAAAACACTGAGTGAATTCATAGAGATGAACTCACCTGGCACCTAAAAACACCTGCTCATTTATCTTCTAATATGCAAAACATAGCTTACAACTTCCTCCAATATTTTTCCTGTCCTGACACACACACACACACACACACACTAGGATCTCACTGTGCATGCTATCAGCAGTAAGTCACATGACCCTTCAGAGGCTCGAGACAGTATTCTGGATGCCTTGGCTGACTCTGTTAGCCGTGACAGCACTATTGTAGGGCACTGTGATAAACAGCTGCTTTCTCAGGTCCAGCTTAACTAATGTGACACGGACTATTGTAAGCTCTGGCTTGCATTATAAACACACTTTTAAATCTTTATGGACCACCCATTCCTTCATATAAAACATACACCTTATCGCACTAGAATGCAGCTGCTATTATATAACCGTCATTAGATTTCAGCACTGAAACGTAACGTTAGAAAACATTAGCATTGCTATTCAAACACATGACTGTTATAACGTTACAGAAAACACATGAATGTGTGCTAAGGCTAATGAATCAAATCGTCATCACTAATGTTCACTTTTACAGCTATAAATATGAGTAAGCAGCAAGTTAACTCTCTGTTTACGCTAATTTTAGCAGCTAACTAGCATTTTAGCTTACCGAGCTGACGGTCCCTCTTCATTATTGTCACAATCAGCCACAACAGGCTTCATTTTCAGGTGCTCGTGCATCGCAGTTGTGCTGCCGTGGAAATCAAGTTCTGCACACGTTTCTCTTTAATTTTCTTAAAATTATCCCACTCTTTTGAGCTCCGTTGCCGGGTAGCCATGATAGCAGAGCCTGTCTGTATAACGTCCTGTGACGTCATTCACGCCTACCCCGGTTACCACTACTGCGCATGTGCGTCAAGGACAAAGGAAAACGCAGCAGTGGAAGGTGCCGCAGCAGTTTGGAGAGAAAAACAAAGTAAAAAAATAACAAAAAGCGACGCATCGACTATTAAATTAGTCGTCGACTATTTTAATAGTCGACATAATCGTGACTAGTCGACTAATCATGGCAGCCCTAACTGTGATAAACGTCAACACAGTGACCCCTTACGCATTACCTTTCATGCTCATCTGATGAAGAGAAACAGTTTTTCACTAGAAAGACAGAAAACGCCGTCATTGATGTCATTAATATTCAGCTCTCTCTCTCTCTGTGGAGGGAACTGAATAAAATATAAACATGTACACACAGACACTTCACAAGTTCATGGGAAGGTGACGCTCATTAACACATAACGTCAGGCTAAAGTGATGAGACTCATTAAATCATACACAACAATGGCCGCATACCATACAGGCACACGTACTTACACACACTAGGGGTTGCATAAACAGGCAAAATTACAATGTTTCACAAATATAAAGAAATCCCTCCTAGGCAAATGCTGAGTCATCTTTATATGTTACTAAAGGCTTACTTGACTTTTCTCAGTCCAGTTACCAAATCTCACTCCTAAAGCATCACTGCACTGAACTGCTTAGGCCTAATAAGCACAGATACTCGAGCCACGAGGGCTGTGGTGAGTAAAAGTGATTAAAGCTTCACTAATCCTCATGTAGTTTACTTCAAGATCATGAAACACACTGAAATGTTCAGCAGAGTAGCATTTAACACAGACTATAGACTAACGAGATGCTCCGAATACATGGCAACCAAAACTCTGAATCATGTCTACAGACAGGAACTACAAAAAGATAACAGTGTCATTAAAAATTAGTCTTCTCACTTATACAACCCAAAAATGGGCAAAAACACACATTCGCTGTATGACCAAATAAGACAATTTTTTAATGACACTGTTACCTTTTCTAGTTTCCGGATGTAGACATGAACCAGAGTGTAAATTTACTACAGTAAAGTTTGTTTATTAGACAGTTAACAAAACACAGATTCACCAGCACAGTTACAGTTTATGGAAAAAGACAATAAACTACAAGCACAACCTTTACTAAACTACATTTGTTAGGATGAAGACAGAATGCAGCCGCTTAGCTTTGTGTTTGCTCAGCTGCAGTGTTAGAGATCGTTTCACAATTAGCAGAAGAAATGTGAAGTGTTTCAGTGTCTGTAGCCAATGACACTCACATTAAACACACAAAACATCCATGTGACTTACATCATTCATTTTAGACATTTTCATCATTATGTTTTTTAGTTTTTTAATTAAATGTTTGTCTTGTGTGGTTTTTATAACAATTGGTTTCCATACAAATATCAAAGAATAATCAATTAAAATCATGTTATTAAACCTAATGACGTCGAACCAACTTATAAAAATACACACATTCATCCAAAAGAAAAAATCATTACCACCTCTCATAGTCAACAATGAGATCTGATGGAAACACAGCTGAGATTTTAGTTGACTTTAGTCTCAAACTGTGATCACAGTTATCAAGATAACAGCAATGACATTTACTAGAGACCGATCTCAAACTGAACTCTCATCCAGGACTTCTCAGTTAACTCTTAAAACGATTATAGCTGCTTTTTAGGCCAAAAATCTGTCACGTGTGTCTTTTTTGTCTGTTTTAAGAATCTCCATTTAGTCTCCTTGAGCACGTCTGAGCAATAAAATTCTCCTCTGGCAAAACACGAGTCACAACATGTTCTCTTGACCGACCCAGTCAGTGAAACTCCTTCTTATGAGCGCAAGTAAAGCAACTGTATCAGATTACTCGCTTTAATTCAGTTTATAAGTACAAACAGTAACTGACCTGAGATCCACGGGCACTTCTCTTGTGGTCCCATTCTTGCTGTGGAAGCATCTGTAGAGAGAGACACATAGGCAGTCACACACGCAGCAAAGCGAAGCACTCCATACAGCAGCAACTGAACCTGCATTCTCTATGACACTGTCTAAAACACACAGAGACAGCGCAGTGGAGAAACAAAGAGAGAAGCACAACAGCCAGAGAGAGACAGAGATAAAGAGACCTTCAGTAGCAGCCGGACTCCAGGGAAGCCTGTCCTACCCATCCTCCCCCCACCCACACATGCTGCACCCATACATTTCCCATTTTGTTCAGCAAAGCATGCTCATAATTCAATTGCACAGTCAGGCTTGCTTTTGACTGTGCTCCTCAGTGCTCACTGGCTTCTCCAAGCCTGTAAACTTTATGCACTCTAATTAACAGACAGCACCAAGCTCCTGCAATCTAGTCGGCTCGATGTGAGAAGTCAGATATAAAGAACATTTTGACTTTAATACGAGATCAGGGGTTATTCCCTACCAAAATGTCCACAGGACGGAAGCAAGAGGCTCTTCTAAAATCCTTTCCAGGGTCAGGAAAGTGGACATTTATAAATAACGTGGGAGCTCAGCCTAAGAATATTTTCCTTCAGCGTGAAGGGAGAAGGAGTGAGCCATTAAACTGGAGCTGTAGTTTATTATATGCAGCGAGATAGACCATTAATCAATAATATTTGTGTTCATAAAGTCCATTCTCAGCCCTGTCACTTTCCCGGGACTCTATGTGACCAGGCAACATTGCTGCCCTTATAAAGTCAGTGTAGCAACTACAGCACAACAAGGTTACTTGGGAGACTACAGTAGCACAGTGAGTGATGTTGTGAGGAAAAAAGAAAAATAAACAGCTCATAAACAAAGTCACATCTGAGAAAAAAATATCTTCTTTAACCTAAATAGTTCACGCAGCATGAGAGATTAGACTGGTTCTAATGCGCTCCTCTCCTTCTCTTCCTGTTTCCTCTCCGCATCTTGCATCAGCATCAAAGACAAGGTCCCTATCTTTGACTGCACATCATCAGGGCCACGGCAGATTACGTAACATTACGTAATGCTCTTCATCTTCTGGCTTTGCCATGCATGTTTGAGTATCTAGGGCTTCAGGAAACCACAGCCATTCACAAGCTTCTGCCATTCACAGACTCTGATGTGCTGTTTCAGAGGAGCTTTCATAAAACTGGAAACATACTGCAGCACATTCATTCTAATGCATAAGAGTTTGTTATTTTTCTACATGGCAACCACGATTCAGTATACTGAAGTGTATGAGGACAAGGAGCCATCCTTCAAGAAAAGCCCAGAAAAATGATATCGAACATATATGGGAGCACTCAAAAAACACAAGGATGCTCTACTACATACATAAAATCAAAATGGAGAAAGACAGTAATACATCAGCTCCAGATGAAGATTGGGGAATCTTTTGTAGATGAGCAATTTCAACATCACACTCTAAACCTTTGATGGATAAAGGAAAACAGCAGGGACGATTCTGGAGGCTCAGATGGCCGATCACTTTCACATCTTTTGGGGATGTTTAGAACTGGCATCTTTTTGGCAGGAGGTTGGAAAGGCTATAGCAGATTTGTTTGGGATTGAGTTTGAATTTTCATGGGTGAACCTGTATTTAGGAAAGGTGCTGCAACTAGTAGAAAAAATGATAAATACTTGCTTAAAATATTGTTGGCGGCAAGTAAAAAGACTATAAGTAGAAAATGGATGCAGCAGGATCCCCCAACAAAAGAACACTGGATTAATGCTGTCTACGAAATTTACTCTGTGGAAAGACTTACATTTATGTTGCAATTTAGAATGATGCTGTTTATTAAATTCTGGGATAAGTGCAGGTCATCCTTCCCTAACGGTGAAATAAGCATCTTGTAATAATTAATAGTGTGCAATACGATGTAACTCACTGTTTTACTTGGTACACTTGGACCTACCACACAGACTTTGTTCCTAGATTGAATTGTTGTTTTTTGTTCATTTTTATCCCCTTCTTTTAGTATTTAATTTAGTTTTTTTACATGTTTGTATTTACCAAAGGTGTCAAAAGTGTTCGCAGTCATTATTCAGGTAGAAGTACAGACACTAGGGTTTAAAAAGACTTTTATAGAAGTTGAAGTATCAACTTAAGCTTTTTACTCAAGTAAAAGTACAAAAGTTCTGGTTTCTAAACTACTTAAAGTATAAAAGTAAAAGTCATGTAAGGAGAACAAAAGCCAAAACTTAGGCTGTGCCACAGGGGCATATAGTGCACTACCCCACCCCCCACCGGCTATTTCTAAAAGCCGTAATGACTATAATGTTATATTAAAATGGTAATGTTGACTTTTTTGGGATGTACTGGCTTCCTGTTTCAGCTGCATATCTGCCCCTTGAAAATTTTTTGGTCACTTTTGCATTCTGTCAGTTCTCTCACCATAGAGGTAGCATGAGGCTTCTACAACCCACAGACGTTGCTCAGGTAGTGCAGCTCATCCAGGATGGCACATCAATGTGAGCTGTGGCAAGAAGGTTTGCTGTGTCTGTCAGCACAGTGTCCAGAGCATGGAGCAGATACCAGGAGACAGGCCAGTACACCAGGAGACATGGAGGGGGCCGTAGGAGGGCAACAACCCAGCAGCAGGACTGCTACCTCCTCCTTTGTGCAAGGAGGAACAGGAGGAGCAGAGCCAGAGCCCTGCAAAATGACCTCCAGCAGACCACTAATATCCATGTTTCTGCTCAAACTGTCAGAAACAGACTCCATGAGGGTGGTATGAGATTTTGAGTATGATTCCAAATCCAGACCTCCAAGGGGTAATAATTTATTTACATTGATCATTTTTTTGTTATTTTGTTCTCAACACATTCCACTATGTAATAAATAAAGATTTTACACTGGAATATTTTATTCACTGAGATCTAGGATGTTATTTTAGTGTTCCCTTTATTTTTTGAGCAGTGTATATCTATGGTGGACGCATGTAAGCCTGCAGTATTATCTAGCTCAGCTAAAACCAAAAGCTAAATGTTGCTTCATGGCCAAATATCTCACGTGCATTCTGTATACTAACACTTACATGTGTGAGCTTCAGTCATTGATGGAATTTAATCAAATAAAGAGAAACAACAGGTCACGCCATTAAATGAAGCAGCTGACCAAATGAGACACATCCTACATGAAGCTTAGTGGTCACAGTGGAGCTGCTATGCTAGACTGCTAAGCAAAAGTGCTATCAAAAGACTCAAGAGACCTCCAAACCACTTTCACTCTTTCTCTAAAAACCTGGACTGGCATTAACTCTGCAATCTGACTACACAGCAGGAGACGAGAGACTGCTTAAAAAGAAACCCTGACTCAGCCATTCAGGTAAAGCAGGTTAGCACGTTTTGCACTGTTTGTATGTTGTAATATAAACTAATAACTAATTCCAGTTGATACATCAAATGTTGCCATTAAAGGAGATTTTTATTTTGCTTTATTTTAGTTCTTTGAAGTTCCATGCAGGGACGTCTCTAAATTAGGGACAGGTGGGGACCAGAAGTCGCTGTGGACTTAACACTACATACATACAGACACCCACACCTGTTTATTGCTGCTACTACATAAACATTTGCACCTTAAATGTGGCTATTTTTACAATAATCATAGTTTATAATCTTAACTGTTGTACAGTTGATATCTTTTAATTTTTAAAACAAAAATTTAAATTGTTTCTTATGCCTGTCATCGTTGTGTGATGTGGAGGACTAGCAAAATAAGAATAAGAGTGTAACTTTGTTTGCTATGCATATGACAAAGCTCTTGAATCTTGAGCAGTGTGTGATATAATCAATTATTTTGTTTCAAACTATTTTATTTAAATATTATTTTCTAACATTGTTGTGTATTTGTCTTATGAAAATGGCAGTAGTCCCCAATTCCTGTATGTGTTATGTAAAGTCAGTACTTTCAGCAGTCTTCATTTAGTTAGTGAGTATGGGGCCAGCCTGTCAGCATCCTTAAGCAAGTGAGCAGCAGAAAACACTGCGCATGTGCAACACACTTTCAATAATAAGCTGCGGGGCACTCTTATGCTGGCACTATGCTGAGAGCAGCCAATAAAAAATTTGCATATGCAAGCTTATGTGAATATTGTTTATGGCATCAGCGTTGCTACGCAGCTTGCCACTGATAACCATCAGTCATTTGTTAGCCACTGCTAGCGAGACAATATAATGAATCACGTCGACAATTTAATCAAAATTAACAGTTAAATACCCACAGACAGTCATCTTACTTCACTAAAAGCTTTATTTACTTTATTCATGACTGAAATGGCTTGTATTTAAGTTCCTTTGGTCACAATAACCAAAGTAAAGGCAACGCAAGACCACAGGTAAGTAAGTCTACCAACAGGGGATACATCTCACGGCAGGAGTGTCGAATTTGGCACAACACCAGATTATGCTTTTTGGAATTTCATTGATGAGGTGAATTTACGGTTGAATTAATTGAGGAGGTAGGTTTGTGTGTAGTTTCACTGACGAGTGGGATGCTGCCCACAGAATTTATTGCACCCTACCTGACTTAACTTTAATACTAATGAAAATATGATGATGAAATTTGGATTAAATATACTTAAGTGTGTGAAAAAGTCTGACGTACTATTCCACTGCAGGTAGATGGGTGACCACTAATATCTGTGGCTGTTGGAGTAGAGGCCGGCGCCCATCCAGCCATCTCTATCTATCAGCAGCCTCTGCAGTGAGACATTAAAGCCCTCAGTTGTCCTCGTAGACACAGCATGGGACGATGGTTATTTCGCCCTGAGAACTGTGCAGAGATCCATGTATAATGTATCAGTGCACAGTACAGGGGAAGTGTTTATGGTGTGAATAGACTGGATAACAAACTTAATTCAGAAGACACATTGGGGATTTCTGAAACATCTTTTTCACACAGACTGAGGTATACCCAATTCAAATTTCATCACCATATCTTCATTAATATTAAAGTTATTCACAATCGTTTGGGTAAAGAAGCAAACGGGACTCCCTGTATTTTAAGTAGCAGATCCTGTAAACATCCTACACTTATTCATTCAAATATATGAAATAAAAAGCAGCAACAAATGGTGTTTAAAAGGCTTTCCTCCTCACTGCAGAGAGGAAATATACTGAAGCGCATACGAGTGGGAAGAATTGACTCCTTTACTACAGTGTGACAACCATGGCTCCTTGTCTTGTGAAAGTAAAGATGAATGAAAGTGAAGAGGGAGTGACAGGGCTGCTGCATTCTCCCACTGGCTCCAGCTTGCTAAGTGACAGATGAGGTAATCCTCATAATAAGTCAGATGATGCAGTGCCGCCTTAATTTAACATGAATGAGATGTTGCCATTGGCCCGTCTAGCTTCTCAGCACACAGAGCTTACATGATCTTGTGTAGTCACAGCAGGAGCAGGTGAAGAAGGGCCTGGGAAGGGACCTTGAATCTCACTGCATGCCCATTGCGCCTCTAACGCATTTTTAATAATGCAAGGTGTGAGGGCAGGAAAACTCACGAACGCTCAGCACAGGAGCCTCCACTACTTTAGTTTACAATGATTCATTCATAACCAGCATCAGGCACATTTACTGGCCTGCACAGATCACCCACACACTCCAACGCTCTTCACACAACTGCTTCATTTAAGTACATTGGAGTGGTTTGTTTTTCAGGCTGCTTTACAACTGGGAACACACACTGAAATATGAATGGAGCAGGTCAGCAGTGAGTAAAAAAGTTTGGTTGTACCAATTAGCATGTGATATGCATATTCAGATTGTAAAGTCAGGCATGCTCTTGTGGTTAAAATCACACAGATGACATTTGTGAGCAGTTCCATGCACTCACAGACAATCTCAGTGAATTCTGAGTGAGCAGACGATCCTCTTTCTCAGCTTTCTGATTTTACTGTAAATTATATCTGCTTCAATTAGCGCCCTGTCCTGGGCTTAGCTGGGATAGTGTAATGCCCTGCCCTGCGCCCAGTGATACAGTAGGGGACTAACTGCGACCCTGATAAGGATTAAGCGGGTGGGATAATGGATGGATGGAAGGATGGAGTCACATATCAACTGCAGTACCTCTATAAACCTGGAGGAGGAGCTATTCCCATGAAAAGCACACTGGATGGGGTCTTTACTATGCAGCCCCTTTAACATAGGCAGGAGGCCAAAAAAAAGTTGGCAAATAATCTGCAAACCAAATCTTCTGCCAGATAAATGGACCTTCACATCATTTGTACCAATAAATAAAGGAAAAAAAGGAAAAATTTAGAAAATAATCTATTATATTATTATTATTATCATCAGATATACTGTAGTGTTTAAACGGCATATTCAGAACACAACAAAAAATTCCAGCTTTAAACACATGAATTTTAGGTCTCACAGTGGAAGACGGCAGTACAAGGCCCTTATCGTCACTGCCTAGAGACTACACAGCACTTTCCTGTCTTGATCGTATCAGTGAATCTTGCCAAATTGTTGGGGTGTAAGGAAATACACACACATGAGCATTGCAATGTTTTGTGATACTCCATCAATTCTCAAAATAACATTATTGAGTTTTAATTAATTTTCTAAATCCAGGATGGGTGGCAGACAAATTAACCACTGCGTAGCAGTTTTATAATCTATATTTAGCCATTAGACTCTTTCACTCCAATGTAAACAAGCAGCATAATCCAGTTTTCAGCACCGACAACCTAACAAACGATCTTAAAGGTAGAAGAGGTCAGTTGCATTTAATACAGGAAGATACCAGTAACCTGATTTAGGACTGTGGTAACGAGTGCAGAAAATTTGGTAAATGTACGTATTTCGGCCACTGAGTTTTAGATCAATTAAAGCAACTTAAGCAATTTAACAAGTAGACCATTAATGAGGGAGCTGCAATAATCAATGTGGGAGATAATAAACCAGCATTGTTGTATCTATACTGTTGAAAAGTATTTTGGAGGAGTGCAGTACTGTGCAGATGATAAAATACTTGTCTATGTCTTGGGGAAAAGGGTTCAAATGTTAGTGATGAAACGAAGGTGAAAGATTTTTAATAACGGCCCGGCCACTTTGGACCCGTTAAAAGAACATTTTCATTTTTATTAAGATGATTTTATTTTTTATTTTATTAAAAATATGAAACAATGTAGTATCAGAATTGGTTGGATTTTTTTGTATATTTTTATAAATACAAATTAGGGCTGTCAAACGATTAAAAAATAATTGCGATTAATCTCAGAATTTCATAGTTAATCACGATTAATCACGTTTTTAATTTGAGACTTTTTGAAAAGAAATAAGGACATATAAGCATCTTTATGAGGGAACTGGGTTGGCTTGTTCAGATAGATGATTTTTTAGTATTTTTTAATTAAGACTTTGAATACACGCTTGCCTTATACTACAAGATTTTTATTTGTTAATGCAGCGAAACTTGACTTACAAGTTTAGCTCGTCCTCTAACGGAGCTTGTAACTCAATTTGCTTGTATATCAAATTATATTTCCCCACTAAAACCTCACCAACTTTTTGTTATGTGTTTTTAAATAAGAAAATGTAGTTTATAAATAACTAATAATGTATAAAATAATAATAAATAATACACAAGAATGTAAAGAAATAAACTGGTTTATTAAGTGAATCTTCAGTGATGTTTGCCTTTTTTTCTCTTTTTTTCAATAAAATTCTGTCAAACGAGCTTTGCTTCTTCCTCCATTTCAAAATGTTTAGAAAATGAGTGAGTTTGTTTATAAAGTATAAAGCACTTCTCTGCACTGTCAGCAGTGATCTCTGCACTCATGCTGACTAGTCACTCCTAGTGGCGGAAACTCGCTCGTAACTCAGATCTCGGCTCACATCATAAATCTATGAGTGATGGCTCATATCTCGAAAAATTCTTAAGTTGGGCCACTCGTAAGTCAAGGTTCCACTGTATATGAAATGTTGCTAAAAGCACCTGAAATGTTCAGTGTAAAAATAAATCCCCCCCAAAAAACAGAAGTCAGAAAATGTGTGTTTCAGCCTTTACTCCTCTACCCTTAATACATGGTCATGTCTCAACAAGAGCTACTGATGACTATTTTTGAAAATTGCATTAAATTAAATTATTTTTTTAAGTACATTTTAAGCCATTCAAAAATCACAACTGTTAAAAGACATTGCAGGTCTTTTTATATTATAAGACATATAAGAACATATCAGCTGAGGTACAGATAAAAAACCAATGTGATCATCTTTTTGTACTTTTGTGTTCCAGAATAAACAGTAAATACATGTTCACCAAAAAGCAGGTGTGTGTCTGCTGGACATGTTTTGTCCCTGTTCTCAAGAATCACTGATATCACCAATCATTCATTTGACTGACACGTCATGTCCTTATCTGTACATCAGCCATGGGAGCTTGTTTATTTCAACTCCCACACACAGAAACAAGCTGACAGACATCTACTTCATGTTCCAGAGACCAAAACAAAAGTGTTCGGCAGGAAAAGTCTGCCCTCCCTGCAAGACCTGCACCTATGACCTCATTGGGCCAGAAATGGGAGTTTAAATTTCCGAGAAGAGAGAGTCTGAGCTCATAGCTAAAACTACAGCATCTTCATCTTCATAGTCCCTCTGCATTTGCAACAGAGATTACATTGAAGTTATTCAGGCCTAAAGGATCTAAGGTATCACTGATCATCTATACCTGTAAGAACCAGTAAAGAAATCAGACAAGTGAGGCAAAGTCCTTTACAAAATACAATCAATCATCTTATGTTAAGTGGCGCATAGTTCAGTGTGTAGTGATGGAGATCCTGCTCCACTGTTAACATAAGCAGTTCTCTAAGCAACTGCATTTTACCTGAAATAGAACCTTATTAAAGAGCTTACTGAGACTCCGATGAGAGTCATTATTCTCCCAGTTAGCATGTTAGATACAGAGAAGTACCACTCTGCATAACTTTAGTCTCTCCCACAATAACAACCAAAGTTACTGAAGTGATGTTGTTTGGTAACAGAATTGGAAGAAAAATAGCTCTTAGGCTAAAAAACCAGCTTGATGGTCATTTTAAAATGTGTGAGGTGACAGCTGACTAGTATATGAGTCTCAAGCCAAAAGCTTACAGACTTAATTGATATAGGACCATTTAAAGAGGTGGTATTGTTTTTTGTGTGAATTAGTAGCTTAATGTCATTCAATGTGCAGATAACAATGTGCTTTTATGTACTTATGTAAGTCAAGTTAAACATATTTATTTAGCATTTTTTACAACTGATGTTGTCACAAAGCAGCTTTGCAGAGTAATAACATAAAAACACAAAACCCCCCGGTGAGCAAGTCAACAGTGACAGTGGCAACAGGGGCGGTCCTAACCTGTTTGGTACCCTGGTCGAACATCCCCTCAGGCACCCCTGCTCACCCCAACCAGCGTCAATCTACCAAACCTGTATGTATAGATATACATACAGTGGGTCCAGAAAGTATTCAGACAACTTGAACTTTTTCACATTTTGTCACCTTACAACCACAAATGTAAATGTATTTTATTGAGATTTTAAGTGACAGACCAACACAACGTACCACATAATTGTGAAAATGATACACGGTTTTAAAATTTTTTATCAAATAAAAATCTTAAAAGTGTGACGTTCAATAAGTATTCAACCCCTGTACTCTGATACCTCTAAACAACATCCAGTGCAATCAATTACCTTCAGAAGTCACTTAATGAGTTAATAGAGTCCAGCTGTGTGTCGTTTAGTCTCAGTATAAACACACCTGTTCTGTGAAGGCCTCAGTGGTTTGTTAGAGAACACTAGTGAATTGAACTGCAAACCTACCAAGACATGGCCGTCCACCTAAACTGACAGATCCAGTAAGGAGAGCACTGGTCAGAGAAGCAGCCAAGAGGCACATGGTCACTCTGGAGGAGCTGCAGAAATCCACAGCTCAGGTGTGAGAATCTGTACACAGGACAACTATAAGTCTGCACTCCACACATCTGGTCTTTATGGAAGAGTGACAAGAAGAAAACTATTGTTGAAAGAAAGATGTAAGAAGTGTCATTTACAAGCTTACATGACTTCTGGCAAACTGTAAACAGCACTTATTATGTTTTTTTTTCAACAATAGTTGAAACGTCCAACGTTTACAATAGCACTACTGAAGTGCAGAAAATGTTTCGTCTGCATTGTAGCTATGATCATTTTACATATTACATTTCCTAAATGTATCATTAAAATTAATCTTACCACTTGACATATCACTAGCTCTAAAGCTGCTATTAGACATCGCGTTCAGGAGTATCAAAGATATATGACCTCTTACGGCCACCGTAGAGACTCCTTCGTGTTTGGAAGGGAGGGGCTGTGGAAATAGTCTTCAGTTAGTTGCAATTTGGAAACTAAACCACTAGATGTCGCTGGAAACTACATACTGTGCCTTTAATGGTAGTGTGATAAAGTGTTAGGACTTCACCTTACAGGTAGTGTCGGGCGGGGACTGTTGAGACGAGTTTCTAATGACAAGATTCCAAGTGTTCCTTTTTCCCAGCGTTTATTTTCACCAACACATAATATTTACAAACAGACAGCGTTCAAACCGGACGACAAATAAAAGGAGAGGTAAAGATTAAAGTTATGCGTTTCTAGTTTCTAGTTCTAGTTTCATTACGTTCTAGGCCTTTATATACAACATGTTAATTCATTACTCTAATAACATTCTTTCTGTTCTCACACAGGCTCAACATCACCTTTTTCTACCATAAGGATGGACTCTTCCAGGTATGTAAAAGGTTCAGTCTAACTTATATTACTCTTTAACTTCTCAGAAGGTCTTTGAAGAACACAGGTATATACAGGGGTTAGACAATGAAAGTGAAACAGCTGGTTTTAGAGCACAATAATTGATTAGTAGGTGTTGGGCCTCCTTTTGCAGCCAATACAGCGTTAGTTAGTCTTGGGAATGACATATACAAGTCCTGCACAGTGGTCAGAGGGATTTTAAGCCATTCTTCTTGCAGGATAGTGGTCAGGTCACTACGTGATGCTGGTGGAGGAAACCGTTTCCTGACTCGCTCCTCCAAAACACCCCAAAGTGGCTCAATAATATTTAGACACAAAGACTTGCTGTCTTGGTCACAGATGCGCCAGCAAGACGTGCAGCAACAATTTGTCCTCTTTTGAACTCTGGTATGTCACCATAATGTTGTGTGCATTGTAATATACTATATAACTGTGCTCTTACCTGCTAACTGAACCTTCACACTCTGCTCTTACTGGTGCAATGTGACATTAATGAAGATTGGCCACCAGACTGGTCCAATTTAGCCATGAAACCTCCCACACTAACATGACAGGTGTCTCACTTTCACTGTCTAACCCCTGTACATACATTCATGTTGTGGTGAATATGTACATCCTACTTCATCACAGGTAGTCATAGTAATAATACTAATTATGGTTGAAGCAATTAGTCCATGTAAACCTCAGTACAGTCAGTAATAAAGGGCAGTAGATTTTAGCATTGCTTTCATTTAAAATGTCAGCCACTATGTCTCCTTGCTCTCTAAATATGGTTGTGGGCCCTTAGAAGCCTGTATTGTTTGACCTCTGCTTAATATATATCCAGTGTGGATAGTTGAGTGATACAGCTGTGATTAATTAGAACTACAAGCTGTGCAGAACAGAGACATGCCCTCACATACGCACAATAACAAAAGTCAACAACCGCCATAAGCTAATGTGTCATCATCAATGGCTCCTGTCAGACAGAACTAATGAACTGCAGTGCAAAGGATCAAGTCCACAAGACCCCAGACTATAGCAGTAAAAAATGATCTGCAGTCACGTTCAGTCATGTGTGTGTATTAGCCTAATCTATTAAGCCTTATTTTTACGTCTATGCGGAACTCGGCAGACTTCAGGTGTTAATATAATGATATCATGAATAAAACTGATGCAGCCAAAGAGTTTAGACTACAGCCTTAAAAGGTTTGGAACGTCCACACATCAGTGTGTTTTCCCAGGCCTGAAGTCATAATGTAGACAGTGATGTTAACAGTGCAGTGATAAAAGTGTGTGGAGGTGAGAGCAAAGCGGAAACAAAACCAGTCTCCTGGGTTTATTGTCTCGCGTCCAGCTGCCTTTCCTCAACCGTTCACACACACACACACACACACACACACTTTATTGAACATATGGTCGTAAACATTCTTCTTATGCTGGTGATTCTCTCTAACCCATGTTGGACCACCCAGCGCTGTATATCCACATCA
This sequence comes from Crenuchus spilurus, assembly GCA_036984385.1. Lineage (NCBI taxonomy): Eukaryota > Metazoa > Chordata > Actinopteri > Characiformes > Crenuchidae > Crenuchus > Crenuchus spilurus. Next base: position 22,454 of record BRDA01039921.1, read on the forward strand.
CTACCAACTCAGAACATAAATATGGCGGCGAACGTCAGGAACGAATTTGCCCAGCGCTCTTCAAAAGGTGAGTTGTAGGAGCTTCAGCTCCTTGTGTGCCTACTTAAGACTCTTCAATCCAAACAACGTCAACATTCACTTGCTATTAAAATGTCAAGAAAAAAAACATGGTAACCTTCACGTTCCAGCTACGGGCAGCGGGTGATCTGGGGCTGAATAAATGATGTGACAAATCTCTTTAACTAACAACGTGGTCCTTCAGAAATCAAGTGAGGACAGTCAAAGTGCTCCTGGCCAATTAAAAGCTCCCCTCTCTGTGCATGCTATTCTCTCTCCTCCCTGCTTTGCCATTGCTTCTGTCCAGGTTGCTCTGAGGCAGTGAGTGAGAGTGACGTGGACAGAAGCATCAACTCATGGCGTGTACGTGCTCCCTCTAGCAAGACCTTGTAAGGAATAAAAGCTGTGGATAGGCTGGAAGAGAAGAGGCTGCCAGCCACATTATGGCCTGGAAAGAGCAGACAGTGGACTGAAGTGCAACCCCCACCACTAAGTGGCCATTGCTCAAGGTGGGCATTGCGTCCCCAGCTTGCTGGCACACGACACTCATACTCAGTATCTGGAGAGGGTCCTGACCTCATTAACATAATGAAAGCTGCACAATGGGGCTTGGCAAACTGTTCTAATCACACCCCTCAACTCGGCACCCTCCCAATTCCAACAGCACATTCAGAGACAACACATTTACATATTTGGACCATCAACAGGCCCCTAAAACCCTATACTTGAAAAGCACCTGCAGGCCAAACAAAGCACTCATGTGATGGTAAACACGAGTGAAAGGGTTACAGTTCCATTTAGGCTCTCCTAACAGCAGTACTAGCTAGCAGTATGATCCAGTGCTACTGCTTACAGCTACAAGGTCACATCGGATGCAAGAAAATGACCGTGTTTTTGTACGCTCATGTTTCTTTTCTGATGCTCCACAGTGTTATCTGCTCCGGCGTGCATGTGTACCCATTCATTTAAGCTGGATGGTAAATATTTGGCTTGGCGGCTGCTGTGGGGGCCCGGCGTGAGTAAGTGGCAATGAAGGAATCCTCCTGTGTTCCCATGGGAGAGGCTGCCACTGGCAGCACATCACAAAGCCCAGCTAAGCTTCACACCCATAGCTCTAACACGTGTAGATAACACAGTTTTCCCCTCCTCGTGTGGCTCTCAAACAAACTATACACACTGGAAGTCAGCACAGGCACTAAATGTCAAACATAATACCAAGACTTACGTCAACATGAGATAAGATTACAGCGGTTCTGGGAGGAGCTGAAGACAGAAGCACAAGTGCAAGGAAAATGTATCTCCACCAGGTTAAATATAGGCAACACCACTGCAAGGATGGAGCGCTCTAACTCTAATCCAGCTATTCAAAATCAATAAATTATGCCACTTTAGCAAAGCACATCTGTATTATGCCTGAGACTGCAGGGATCATTTTCTCTCACCTGGTGCTACAGTATCAGATACTGTAGGACACTTTACAGTCCAAGTTCTTTCATTTATTTTCCAAGGCTTAATCTAGGCACCTGTTACCTTTTTCAACTTCTGCTGATTCAGACAATTTCTCTGACTAAAGCACTGCTACACTTGGCATATATACTGGGTCTCATATTTAGTGTTGCTAAACTACTGAATGGGCTACTGGGACGACAGGCCGATGACTCACGTCTTTTATCAATAGCGTAAATCCAATCAGCTATGCTTGTCAATGCTAATTAGAGCCAAATCTGCCATTTAGAAAGTCTGTCTATCTACAGCACATGCCCCCAATTGCTTATTGATTTGATTTAATACTTGCGTCATGGCAGCACTGACCGACCAGCATCCATAACATAAAGATAAGACAGGGACGTAAAAGTAAGGAGACCCATGTTGGGTAATTAACTATAAAATCTACGAGCACCTAATGTAAAAAGTCAAACTGTGGCACATTTGTAAAGAAAATAAGTAATAAAAATGTATTTGTATAGCACTTTTACATGTGACAAAACATTATAAGAACATAATTACACAAGACAATATAACATTCAAACATAATAAGCCAGTATTACCCGTGTCCTACCTCGTATGCTTAGGCATACAGAAGTCTTTTAAGTCCTTTTGAACAATTCATTAGACACAGCAAGCTTAGGAGCACAAACTACAAATGCATAGTCACCATTTCAGGACCGCTAAAGGCCATCAAACAGAGGTTTAATATTCAAATGTGAAAGAACAACTCCACAATATGTTATGATGCACCACCTGGTATGTTAAGACCAAAGTTTTAAAATGTGACCTAAAAGTTAGTCTCATTACTGTACTGAACTCTAAATGATATAAAAGCAAATTCACTCTATACCAGTGGCTGAACATGCATTTCACACCTAGGTCTTCAGTAATGCTCCGTCTGAAACAATCTACCCCTCAGAAACTAATTTAATATTTAATATGCAGAAACACAGTATAAAGAGCCATTGCATTGCACACATAAGTCCTGTAGCCTTAATAAATACCTCTATTGAATAAACAAACCAGGGGTGAACAAGTCTTCTACTGCAGCTACCGCCACAACACACATAAAAACTTCAATAATAACCTCATAAACTTGCAAAATTATTTAGGAAAATAGCAACGTTTTACTCACCAAAAAATCAGATTATTTGTAAACAAAATCCATCCTCCTCTCTGTCCTCAAAAACAGTGCAATTACTCTGTCGTACAGATTATCTGTGCGCTTCAGTTCCATCAAGAAGTCCTTTCCTATCAACATCAAAGCTAATGCTAAGTAGATTGACTATCCAATCAAAGGGTCTGAATACAGTGACATTGCCAGATGCCTGCTAGAGGGCCCGTGTGACACCAACTCAAAATCTGATTGGTTGAAGCAACAGTTTCATCAACATTTATTTTGTGTTAATAGAGCCTGCTGTCACTCCCTGATCCGTTCACCCTGCCTAATTTGTACCGTGCATGTACATATCACGTCATTTCCGGATAAAGTTGTACAAATTGCATTGAATCAGAGATGTTTTGGTGAAGGATGAAAAGTTTTGCACTTTATCGTTTTATTAAATTTATGTTTAATTGTTTGTTAAAAAAGAAATTTGTGTTTTCCCACTTTGCAGGATTACTTACTGAAGGGTGGATTTACATAGATGGTGGGGAGCAGATCTGCATTAAACAACAGCAGGGTTGCCAGGTCCCTAAAAATCTCCATCCCGATGTCTGACATAAAGCGCCCTATACAACCTGACACCAGCCTAAAATCTAGAGTGTCCAATCACAGATATTATTGCTAGCATCGCCACATCTGCTGAGACTCCTCACAGCATCGCTGAAACAGGTAACACTAGTCTGTACTGATTATACATGTCAAATGCCAGGGCCATTTAGAAGTATATTTAGCACAATACTATCTAAATGATGCTGGCTAAATCCAAAATAAGTGAGGTATATCTTATCACACAGACTAATCCTCTCCAGGGGACTTGAGTGACAGAACCAAAATAGAGCTCAAATGACTTCAAATGTAACAGGGCATACTCAGTCATGGATCAGGGTGAATATTGGGTGTCTAATTTTTCCAGGGGGCCATTCTGACTCCTCTCAATGAGCTGAATGAGTGGTGTTTTTTCCACTCTCCTTAGTGTAAGTGACATCAGTGCAGGGCTAAGAGGGGGCTCTGGCTAGGCTCTGATTGGGTTAGGCGGCTTTAATGGCCTGGTCTGTGGAGGGACTGCATTAACCCCACACGCTGCAATCCACACAGCCACAGTGCTGATTACATTCCCTGCGCTAATAAGAGCATGCCTGGTGTCCCAAAACAGGCTAACAGAACACACTGGAAAGTCAAGCGGGGATGTGTTCAAGAACAGGCAAACACACATGTGCACATTCACACACATTCACATCCTGCTTTTTGCCACATTTACACAATTGTACAATAGAGAAGACATCACAACGAAGAAATATGAAGTGAGCATAAAGCGTTAAACCAATCAAATCGTCCATATATTCATGCACTGTATAGTTTACATTCTTAAAGTCATTCATTTTTTATGAGCATATAAACACATACAGTGGCAAACAAAAGTTTGGGCACCCCTGGTCAAAATTACTGTTACTGTGAACAGCTGAAGATGAAATGATCTCCAAAAGACATAACGTCAAACATGAAACACACTTTTCCATATTTTACTGATTTACTTTGTTTTTGTACAATCTGAGTGAAAAAACGTAAAGGAGAAATTTGCTAAAGTATGGGAACCCTAGGAGATTTGAGCGCTCAGATAACTTTTACCGAGTCTCAGACCTTAATTAGCCTGTAAGAGTTATGTCATTAGGAAATACCAGGTGATGCAAATTTCAAAGCTTTATAAACACTCAGACTCCTCTAAACTTGTCCTAAAACAACAGCAGGTATGGGTTCTTTAAGAAGCTGCCTTGCTCTTTGAAAATGAAAATATTTGAGCCCCACAAAGCAGGAGAAGGCTATAAGAAGATAGCATAATGTTTTCTGGTTGCCATTTCCTTAATTTGAAATGTGATTAAGAATTGGCAGTTAACAGGAACAGTGAGGGTCAGTATGTGGTCTGGAAGTAGAGGTGGGCGATATGGCCAAAAAAATGATCACAATATTTTTTTCTATATTGATTGATCTCGATAATTATCACGATATTATATTTTCGTTAATAAACTTCAGAGCAGAAAAGTGAGAGCAGACAGACGCCCATGCGCAGCAGCGAGAAGCGAGCAGTGTGACTTGTGCTGCTGTGTAAAGATGCAGTTCTTGTCTCTCAGCTCTACAGAGTGATGTTGTTTGCTTGTTTCTCCGCTCACATCACAGCAGTTTATGCTTGTTTCTCTTGTGCTGCATGATTAGTGTGAATCCGTTGACGGCGCTGGTGAGGAGGATCTAACGGACAACAGTATCACACACAACTCAGGAGACTCTCTCTAAACTCTCAGCTGCTCTCCTCTCTCCCCTACTGCACGCAGCCCCGTTTGTAGACCCGCCTCCACAGTGCAGCCACTGGACGGGCGATGTTCCTGCCAATGCACCAATCCGGGGAGAGGGGTGGAGCTGCTGCCAACAGGAGCAGTAGAGCAGCAGACACGTGCAGGGCACGTAACAGACTGTCAAGCTGCTTAGACATGAAATGGAAATGAAAGTTAATGCTTATCGAATTCTACTGTCCCGGCTTATCATCGTCATCGAGGGAAAAATTATCGTGAAACAAATCGACATCGTTTTATCGCCCAGCACTATCTGGTAGACCAAAAAAATGTTCAGAGATGGCTACTCGTAGGATTGCTAGAAAGGGAAATCAGAATACCCACGTTAAGAACAAAATAACATAAAAATGATCAATGTAAATCAAAATTATTACCCCTTGGAGGTCTGGATTTGGAATCATACTCAAAATCTCATAGCACCCTCATGGAGTCTGTTTCTGACAGTTTGAGCAGAAACATGGATATTAGTGGTCTGCTGGAGGTCATTTTGCAGGGCTCTGGCTCTGCTCCTCCTCTTTCTCCTTGCACAAAGAAGGAAGTAGTGGTCCTGCTGCTGGGTTGTTGTCCTCCTACGTGGGTTGTAGACACCGCCTCATGCTACCTCTATGGTGAGAGAACTGACAAAATGTAAAAGTGACCAAAACATCAGCCAGAAAGGACGAGAACAGAGAAAAGGTCTGTGGTCACCACCTGCAGAACCACTCCTGAATAGGGGTTGTCTTGCTAATTGTCTCTCATTTCTACCTGTTGTCTGTTCCATTTGCACAACAGCAGGTAAAATTGATTGACAGTCAGTGTTGCTTCCTAACTGCACAGGTTGGTTTCACAGAAGTGTGGTTGACTTGGAGTTACATTGTGTTGTTTAAGTGTTCCCTTTATTTTTTTTGAGCAGTGTATAAGACACAGTGACATCACAGCTGGACATGACAGGGTTTACTGCATGTATAAATGTGTTCACACCAATCTGACTGATGTCCAAAAGGGCATGATAACAGAGTACCGGGTGAGGGGTGGTAGCATCTCAGAAACCACTAACTTTGTGCGAGCTCTTGTTGTGAAGGTGTACTGAGAATGGTCTTCTTGTACATTGAGCCCCTCCCAACAGCATATCAGGCCACTGATGCCAGAGGGAACAAAAACTCCAGCGAGTGGTACAAAGCAATTAACCTCTATAATGAGCACAGAAGCAATGAGCAAAGTGTCAGGGATCCCCATTGAGCAAACACTGGCAGAACCAATGAATGAACCATTCCTTTAAGTGTATAAGATTACTAAAAACCCAAACACTCAGTCAGGTCTGTCTAAAGTTTGCACCAGCACTGTATTTTATTTTACATCTAATTTTAAAACCTTAGCTAACTACTGCAATTATCATACAATCTGTGCCCAAAAACACAGACATAAATATCAGAAAAGTTTATATATGCAAAGACAAAAAAATGCAGATATATGTGCATTTTATAACAACAAATCCAGTCTCCTAAATTTCAGTAAACACTGTCGGTTCCCTCAGAACATACCCTAACACCTCAAGAGCTTACATATCATTGAATTAAAGCTGCATATTATATCCAGTGTAAAGTGTCTTTTCTCAGAAAAGGGTGCAGTTTCTCAGCTGAAGGACCTGTGTGCTTTTTTATTCCACTTTCTGAGAACTCAGAGATGAGAGCCTTCCTGGAGCCAGGATTTGCTCAGGCTGCTGGTAAGTGAATCAGAAGGGTCTGGGGAGCAACAGAGACAAAATTTACAGCTTTTTGTTTTATTTAGACAGACTGCTACAGATTATCTACAGATGCTTTAATTGTTCACAAACGATCTGGTGAAACTTCGGTGATTATCAACAGAGTTAAGATTAGGATTAAGATTAGATTTAGGGTGGAAGTTAATGTTAGGTTTAGGAGGAGATGTATGAGAATTTGTTGAACTCAGTTTAGTATTCAATTACATTTAATAGATATTTAATATCAGTTAGACGTGAGAATCTACAAACCTCACCGGTGGACTCTTCAAATAGTTTTGCCCAGTTTTAATTCGCACAACATGTTTCTTTAGCCAATCCCAAAGCCCTGCATGAAACCTGTATATAATCTTTACAGCTTCTGCACACATGCTGTAGACAATCAGAACCAGACCCACTGCTTATTATTTATCTAGTACAAGAAACAGTTAAGATGTAAGTTAGCTCAGCATCAACACATTTATTATGGCTCAATTAAGGTTCAAAACGTGTTTTAAGTTCAAGTTTTAAGTTTAAGTGTCAACAGATCATGCTCACAGGGAGTGTTTTGGGGTGAAAATGGTTTTGTATGTGTATTTTTAAACTTTTGTATGTGTATTTTTTTTTTGTATGTGATATATTTGTCTGCTCCATTCAAAAGCATACAGCACTGTGCTGTATAAACCACCTGTTAACTGATTGGTTGACTGATTGATTGATTGATTTCCACTCAGATTGATTATTTAATATAAGTAATTCACTTTTGCAGATATTCAGT
>BRDA01039921.1:32500-38202 GCA_036984385.1 Crenuchus spilurus
GAGCCATTAACCAGCCTTTGTCTGCTGCTCTGCTTCGCTTGTCATGCAAATAAGCACGTCATCACACATTCAGTCTCACAGAGACTCTCCCTCAGTTTTAAGTCCTCTTTCCACAAAGGAAAAAATATTTATATAAAATAATAGAGCAGGAATCATGCTACAGGCTTGCATGTGCGTATTTACACAAATACACACACACACACACGAGCCGAGCCGAGTGAGTGGCCGTGGCCGAATCGAGCCCAGTGGCCAAGGTCAAATACCAAAACAAAACCCGCCCTCTGACATGCGCCCTAGACCCTACACCCTACAGACTCTCATTTACATCACATTACCTCTCGAATGGCTCACAAGAAGGGGGGGGGGGTTCTGCAAACCTGGGAAATGCAGTGTTAAAGGGTCCATACCCTACGCTTGTCTTGTATTTAATTTCTTTCCCAATGAGGTCCACTTATGATGTGTGTATTTATGTACCCAAAACAGTCATTATTCATTTCAACATGACTGTTCAAATTTATGCCATTGTTAAGCTTTACACATTTGTGAAAAGGTAAAAATAAGCTAAAATTTAGTATAAATCAGACATAAGTGTATGTAAAAACTAAGTCTGGCCTCAGATTCTTACATTAAACTCAATAAACAGCCCTGTCCTAGATATGCAGTGATGAGCACACAAATGGAAAAAGCAAATGCAGACACTGCCTATCCCATTCATTCCAAATGTTCTCAACTTTGTTATTTATACTTAAACCCCAGACTAAATATCACACATTTTTTCCTTCTTGTAATTGCCCAATTCACTAAGCAGAAATCTGTGTGACTAGGCTTTTCTGTAGCTAGGTTTTCTTGGATTTTTTGGGCAGATTCGGTTGAAATATACTCAATATTTATCAAATATAGTTCCTTCTACTCCAAATGCTCTGAAAATTGTACCCTTCTCATTGTCAGTTCATTCTTCAACATGAACAGTTCACGTATAGTAAAAATTTGCCTTTCACCTCTGCAATCAATTTCATGTGGAATTGAATAGTTTACAGGTGCAAGTTACCGGCTAAACTCACATACAGCCACATTGTGTGAAAATAAACCTGAAAATATTTTTTAAAAAGTGCTAACAAAATTAAGTCTCCACAAAGGCATCTCCAAAAATTAAGTTCATTTGTGTCCATAATTTAATTAAAAAGGGTAAACTGTCATATATTTTATATTAATTAAATGCAGAGTGACATATTTAACCCATTTTAAAATGTTTGATAAATAATTTACTGAATCACAAAATGAAAAATTCTAATAATTTGAGATTCTGGATTTTGGCTTTTCAAAATTCTAACCACATTGTGCTAATATTACAAATGTACTAATATGCTAACATTGCAGCCACGCTGTGCTACTATTACAGATTTACTAAAATGCTAACATTACAGCCACACTGTGCTAATAGTACAAATGTAGTAAAATGCTAACAGTATAGCCACACTGTGCTAATATTTCACATATATTAATGCTAACATTACAACCAATGTACTAATATTACAAATGTATTAATGCTAACATTACAACCATTGTGCTAATATTAACTGTATTATAATGCTAACATTACAACCAGTGTGCTAATATTACAAATGTATTATAATGCTAACATTACAACCAGCGTGCTAATATTATCTACTAAAATGCTAACATTACAGCCACACTGTTGTAACATTGTAACATTGCAAATTTATTAACAAAATCACTATGCATGTGTTAACAATACAAATGGTAACCCTCCCGCCATCTGCCACGTTCCAACCCCACCTTTTTTCTCTCCATGTGCTCTGTTTGTTTACATTTTCCACGTGTCTTCTCCACGTCATGTCCTATTTAATCCACAGCCCTGCTGTCTGATTTAACTCAGATTAAGTTGCTATAAAACTTCCCAGTGTTTCATAGTTTTGTCCATCATTGAATGTCCTCATAGTGTTGTATTATCATACTAGCATTCTATGTAGGGTTGCCACCCGTCCCGTAAAATACGTAATTGTTCCATATTTGTAAATTAACAGTTGCGTTCTGTATTGAACTGTTATGGGATGCGCTTTGTTCCATATTTTTATCAAAGGGGGTGAAATAAGGTTGATTTGAGACATGATATTTGTGAATGAAAAGGAAACTCTGCTGCTCTCTCTCTCACCCTCTCTGTCATGTTTCAGCAGTGTGTGTGAGTGATGGGTCGTTGACGGACGAAACGGCTCTTAGAGTCGACCCTTTGAAGTGAACGATCAGAGCCGACTCGTGTCTGCGAGCCAAATTCGTTTAACCCCCTTTTTTCTGTTGAAGTCGCACGGGATTGGTCAGTTACACCATGTAAGGTTGGTGGATGGGGTGGGTGGGGAGTGGGGTGTGGCTATATTAGTATTAACTATAATTGTTGAATGCGCCCACACAGAGAGAGAAGCTACAAAAAGTCTCTCTCTGCATATGACGAAAACTGGCATAAGTATAAATAAATAAATGCATATATAAATGACTGAATAAATAATTACACACAAGTAATTGTATAGACAAAAAATACATTAATAATTACATTTTGTCATGAAAAATGACATATGTAAATTTCCATGCATAAAAATGATTGGCTAAATTTTGAAATCCAAAACAGACAACAAAAATTAATTGAAATATGGTCATCAGAATGGAAAGTCTTGTAGGATATGTGATTTTTGTACTACTGCCTGTATTGTAAACATAATTTACTTATTTTACTTTTTTATGCACTTTTCCTTTATTAATTAATGTTCATTTTGGGATATTGTGAAATATGTAACCATGTTGCGGCGAGATACATATATATAATTCTTTTATTTTTGTTTTTGTTCTGTTCTTTCTGTAAAGTGCAAGACTCAATAAATATATAATTTAGAAAAAAATAATTATTTCAGTTGTTTTTACATTTCTACATTTATTTCATTCACTGTTGAATTGACATTATTTTATTATTTAATATTTTATATTATTTAAAGAAGAAGAAGAAGAAGAAGAAAAGTTTTTCGATTTGGGAGCTGTAAGAGGTCTTTTAAGTAAACCAAGCCATAAAAGCCCATCACTAGTGTGAGTTGTGACCAATGAAAGCGTTGTCTGCATTGCTAAGATACACCTGAAAATGGTGCGTGATTTATAGCATCTACCAAAGGCAATTTTAATTCACTTTACAATGTTTCTCTGACCGTGTAAGACCTTTTGTTATATGGGTGCAACATTCAAGACACACCCAACACCCAACCTGCAACCGAATCTCCCCCCATCCCCCCCACTCACATACACGTCAACCCCAACCCAACCCCCCCACCCTCCACCCAGCCAGGGGTGTCCCTTATTTCAAAATCTGAAAGGTGGCAACCCTAATTGTATGTCTACCATGCTAAGTAGTGTCAACCCTGTATGTCTTCCTGTCATGATTTTGCCGTGCACAGGATTTCAGTTTTGTTCTCAAGTCAGTGTTTTCGTTCTTTAATAAAGTCTCGTTTTTGGATCAGCGCTGCGTCCTCCCTCCTCCAGCACCCTCATTTCTGACACAAATGCAATACAAATATGCTAATAAAATGCTATTTTTATAAAGCCACAATGTTCTACCATTACATTGCAAATGTGCTAACAATACTATACAGACACAATGAACGTGAAAAAATGCATCATAACCAAAATTCAATTTGAGTCAGCAAATTCTTTCTTTCCAAATCTGAAAAGAGATACTAAAACAAAGCACATGCTGCTAATATTAGACACTATGGCCTATTGTCTGTCTTCTGCTTTGCTTCTTGGCCAATCTATTTAGTGGAGTGTGCTCAGCACTAAAGGCATGTTGCTCTTAAGTTACTCATGTTGCTTTTGGCTTCTATTAATGCCAGACTCAATCAAATCGTCTGCGTCATAGCTTGCATGAAAAATCTGCATCAGACATGTTTTCCTGCTGATTGACATGATAGCACAATATATCGGCAGCTCACAGAGGCCTCAACTGGACGTTGATGTAGTCCCACCTGCCCAATGTGCATGCTAGCCATCTTAGCTGGCAATCACAACTATAATCACATAATCACAAAACTAACCATTTACAGACCAGTGCTGTTCAGACATGCACCACAATGTATAATCTACAGACCAACCGATTAGACTTTAACAATACTTTTAGCATTTACACTGAAATGTAATTACATTCATGTGTAGTATTAGGCTGGGCAAACCACAACCTAACGTGGGTAACATGGGTAGAATGTAGCATGGATCTTTTATATAGTTAAACAAACTGAACTAGAGCTTTTGGTCATATTCTCATACAAATACCACCCAGAGATTTTAACAGCAGCAAGAAAAAGCCTGACATTATTCAGCCTAAGTCTTTCTTTCAGTTGTGAGTATAAGTAATAGACCTTACAACTATATTTTAATGACTCTCTTACTCATTATAACAATTATTTTAGAGAATGTAAATAAAGAGGCTAAAGAACTTCCAAATGAATAAACGAATAGCTTTAAGCCTCCCAAAATCCAACGAAATAAACCTTATTTTTCTTTGTTTTGTTTTATGCAAAGAATAAACTACACAGAAAATAAAATATATTCTAAAATATATTCCAAATGACATGTAGTCCATTAGTTTTAGTGTTACTGCTGTGATGTTAGTTGGTCAACAATCAATTTGACACATTTGACACAACTTCTTTTCATATAATCATATTCATTTTGATGCATACTTTTAATGTATTTGGTTAGAAAGTTCAGGAGTAGTGCTTGTGCTAATTTACAAGAACTGCTACAATTAGCCACTCCATTACAAATAACACACCTATGGAGTAAGTTATATTTGCACTCATACCACTTTTAGCTGAGCTGTTCATACATGTTTAAAACTGTTTATATTTGCAGTTATATTTGACATATGAAGAATATGGTATTAAAACACTCACTCAAAAATACCTTTAAAGGCTTATGTAATACCCATCCATACATTATCCCACCCGTTTAATACTTATCAGGGATAGTTCGCCTCACTGGGCACAGGGCAGGGCATTACACTATTCAAACCAAGCCCAGGACAGGGCGCCGAACCATTGCTGGGTATACACACACATATGGACAATTTAGAGTACCCAATTCACCTGATCTCCATGTTTTTGGACTGTGGGAGGAAACCAGAGACCCCGGAGGAAACCCACGCACACACGGGGAGAACATGGAAACTCCAACCAGATGGCGACTTAAACCCAATACCTCAGTGCCAAGAGGCAAGCATGCTGACCACCAAGCCACCGTATATACTAGAAAAACACATTTTTCTTCACTTTTTCAAAATGAATGAGTTTGCTGAAGTATGTAAATACCCTTTAAACACTGCATGCAGTCACAGTCCTGTCCATATAGTGTACACTCTTAAAAGAGATAGTTCTTCAAGGGTTCCCAAGTAAAGAAAATGGTTCTATATAGAACCCTGAACACTCAAAGCACTCTTCGTGTGGAAAAAAGGTTCAGCAGAACCCTTTTGGGGGCTATATAGAACCCGTTTTTCAAAAATGTTCTGTATAGAACCATCTACAACACATTCATCATCAAGCACAACAGCAGGTGAAACTGATTCACAGTCAGTGTTGCTTCCTAACTGGACAGGTTGGTTTCACAGAAGTGTGGTTGACTTGGAGTTACATTGTTGTTTAAGTGTTCCCTTT
>BRDA01039921.1:38212-71611 GCA_036984385.1 Crenuchus spilurus
CGAGAATAAGATCGTGAGTGAAGTCGTCACTTTGTGACATTAGACATAAATGAAATTAGTTCCTGCAAAGGAGGCCGAGGGTAGTCGGGTTTGTTGACAGTTTGTATTCATGTAAGATGTGAGTGACCACCTAGTCCCACCTCTTTGTGTACTGACGACGACAAAACTACCGTAGACTTTATAACTGCCCCTTTCATTCTACGTCGGATTGTGTGAAACCAAAAAGAATTTAGTAAAATTTCTTAGGTTTATGTGAAAAATAAAATACATTGTTTGTAAGGATTTATCAGGTATTATACAGACGTATCAAGACCAAAGAGACTGTAGTATTTTTATGACTTAATATTTGTCCGACAAAAACGTGAAATCAAACGTTTATATACGGGAATTTTCTCTACCAAGACCTTGAAGAACCATCTCTTTTAAGGGCATATATTTGCAAACTAAAGTGCAAAAACAGCCTGTTTATAATTCAGTATTTTTATGATGTCAGAGAAACCAGAACTATGCAGACATATTATGGACTATTTAGGAATGTTTGTTACATAAAATAAAAAGTGTATTTGGATTCTTTAAAATGATTTAAGAAAAACCAAAGTGTGTTAGGCTGCATCTTACTTTCCCCGTCAATATTTCAGATGCCATCAAAACAGCAGCAGTCATGTGTTTCTCCACCCTGATCCACCAGTGAGTGTAGAATGTACTTATGTTTGACAGTTGTTTGGGCTGATGGGAGCCGGAGGAAACGTCCTTGATTAAAGTAAATACAGATTACAGTGTTTCACTGCTGAAGTGAGTGCTAGAATAAGAGCTGTCAATATTTCTTATGAGGCTACAGTCACAGTGGAACATGAGAGAGTTCTGGACAAGTTTTACCTAAATAGTTTAGTGCTTTTTTCCCCTACCAGATAATTTCCATGGAGTAGCTTATTCACTTAACCCTAAGTGAAGTCAGCAAGCTCTGACGCAAGTGTATAATCTCAGCCATGATGAGACCCAGCTGTGAGTTTCTCAAAATCTACCCTGCACGAACACCTCTTTCACATATACTCATTCACAAACCAGAATACCTCCACTACCCTCAATGCTCTGATTACCTGGCACAGCTAGCAAGACTGATGTGCCGTTTACTTTCATATGGAAACAAAATCATGTTCAGGATATGGATATAGTCTGGGATGGTGGTCCTGAAGTGAAGCTTGAGTAACTCCTGGACAGAGCTTGCCAAGTTAAAGAGCCATTTTCCGTTTCCACCGAGATTTTAACATCTACCGTTCAAACGACCTTCTTGATTCACAAACAAAGCAGCTAATATGTTCACAATATAAAATCAAGCACAGTCCCAAATCAGAGAAATTTGGTAAAGTATGCAAAATGCAAATTAAAAAAGTGTTTCTTACATTTACTTTGGCTTATTTTATTGCAGACGGTATGAACCCAAGATATTCACTGTCTAGTCAAATTCTTTCACTTGTTAATAAACATCCATTCCTGCATTTCAAGCCAGCAACACTTTCAAAAAAGGTTTGTAATGCTGCCGTTCCTTTAAAGGTGTTTTGGCACTGAGGATACCAAGTAATGAAGTGTTTCAAGTTTTGTTTTGTAACATTCTTCCTGCCAACATGTCTTAGGGTGTGTAACAGAATGGTTTATCATTGCAATTGTCATTTAAAAATTCTCCACAGATTCCATATCGGGGACTGTCCCAACCCCTTACCATGACAGACCCTAGTTTTTGGACTTGATGCTGATGAGTCTGAATGGTCCATTTGTTCCAATGCTGTTGTAATGTTGTAATGCTCCTCCTGAACATGGTTAACATAAGGATTTTTTTGTACACTCAAATTTTGTGGCATTTTGTGAATGTAAATTTGTTTTGTAATGCTTGACAAAAAAAATTGCCAAAGTAATCTCTTGTCTTTGTGTTTTATCAGCTATTGATCAATGATGGTTCTTGATTCAGTGCTGTCTGAGGGCTCAGAGATCACAGGGGTTCAGCTTACGTTTGCATCTTTGCCCTTTGCAATGCAATGAAATTCCTCCAGATTCCTTCAATTGTTTAATGCTATTATGCACTGTAGAGGAAATATGCAAATCACCTCCAAAACATAGCAAAATGTATACGTAAAAGGAAATAGTGGTGTTTTAAACACTGTTGTTTGTGTATATATATATATATATATACTATTCCCCAATTTTACCTCCAATTTAGTAGTAGCCAATCAATCCACCCATCCACTAGGACTCTCACAATCACTTGTAATGTCTCTGACTCTATGACGGTGAAGACTACCAGGCTCCGCATCTTTTCTAACTGCTGCTGATACATCATCACGGGTTAGTCAACATGCTCAAAGGAATGCGCAGGATCCCCAGCTCTGATCAATTGGCTGGAGGACGCTTGAGCAGCGGACATTGAGTGATAGTAGTAATGGGGAGAGAGTGCCATCTACCCACCCAGAGAGATCAGCACGGCCAATTTTGCTCTCTCAGGCCCTGGCTGCACTACAGACACATTTAAATTTTGGTAAAATAACATAAAATAAAATGTAACATTGATTTTTTAAATATATTAAACAATGTAGCTGATGTAGAACATGCTTTTGATCCCTGTTTCATTATACCATAGCAACAACATTTATGAATTTTGACATTTGGGCACATTTTTTAAGTTTCACCCTGAGACCACTGAATTTAGTATTTTAATCAATAGTCGCGTTTCCATTGACCATGAAATATCGCAAATTAGAATTGTGAATAAAAACATGCTTAATGGAAACACGACAATTTCGAAAAAACACATTTTTTGATAAAAGTCTTTTGCGCTAAGATGAGGTGGTTTTTCAGTCGTATTGAAATTGGTTTATATCACAAAAGTGTAATGGAAACACTCAAACTGACTTTTTCGCATCAAGGGAGTCACGTGATCAACAACCGGACGTTTCTATTGGTGAAAAAGACGATGAAGAAGAAGACAACAACAGAAAGTGCAAGGATGAAGATAACGCGGCATATTTGGAATAACGAGGAGAATCCTTGGACAATGTGCAGCTGCTCCACTAGAGATCTCACAA
Organism: Crenuchus spilurus; assembly: GCA_036984385.1. Lineage (NCBI taxonomy): Eukaryota > Metazoa > Chordata > Actinopteri > Characiformes > Crenuchidae > Crenuchus > Crenuchus spilurus. Next base: position 41,287 of record BRDA01039921.1, read on the forward strand.
CATCACAAAGTTCATTAAAAGTTGAGTGTGTCATTCTAAAATGTTGAATCCACAGCTCTTCTGTAAAATCATCGACTACAGTTTCCCAAAAACGCCGCATACGTAGCCGCTCCCAAGTATAAGGGGCTTGTCACTCCAAAGCTTCGATAAGTCTCCGTCTCCTCTGATGGCTGATGATGAGCACTAGTGCCGTGGTAGCAGTATGTATAAAGCTGAAGTATGTGTTTACATCCACTGCCGCCATGTTTGTAATGACTTATCACGAGAACAAACATATTCACATGTGATTTTATAAAAGTATTTCACATTTAATGGAAACACCGCAATTGCCAAACTTGTTTTGTCGAATTGTTTTTTCAACAAAACAGAATATCGATAAAGTTTTGTGCAAAACTGCAATGGAAACACGACTGTTGTCAGTAGATGCAATACAGCATGTAAATAAGCATAAAAAATACATCACCAGCCAGGCCAAAGTTCAGCCTCCACACAGCAAGATTAGTATTAATGCAGTGTTACACCTAACATCACTGAATGTAGGAATATCATGATTTATATACAGTACATATACACTCTTCCCAAAAGGTATTGGAAGAGTGAAGCCAACCGCTTTATCAGTGTGTCACAGATTTGATGCAGTTATTGCTACTGAGTATTAAGTCTTAATCACTTTAATCTGGTTTATCTGTCACTTTTGCTAACAACAAAAACGGGTGGGTTCAGACAAAAGGTGTTATATTCTGAACTGTGTATCAGATTCAGATGTAAGTACCTGGACAGTGGCAGTTTCTGATATGGGCGGTATGGTTAGCTGCCCAAAGTGGCATGTAGTCAGGGGGGGCAAAAGAATGGTTGGACCCATCCCAGCAATGATGTGCTGGAGGTGTTAATTGGCCAGGGCACCAAACAGGCTAGGACTGCCCCTGATACTGGAAATAAAAGCTGAAATGTTGATCCTTTTGTCTCATATTTTAATTTTTTGTTTACTTTTTAAAAAATTTTTTTTACTTAATTTTTAACTTTTATTTTTAATTTTAATTTTAATATCAAACCCAAATGTTTTCAGTCTACAGCAAAAATAAAGGGACTGGCCTCACTGTACCAGTACTTTTGAAGGGGAGTGTATATTCACGTTCAAAACTGCATTTGACTAAAACAACATAGAATTAATTGTCTTAATTGGTCAACTTAACTGACCTTATATTAACTGTTATAACTAACCTTTCCATTTACTACAATTAACATGGAGAAAAAAAATGTTTTTTATTTATAGTAGAGATATCAGGGCTGCTAATGTAAAAAAAAAGTTTTCATCTTGCTCAAATACTCATTCATCTAAAAACAAAAAGTATGATGCTTTGCTCTCTACTACCACCTTTAGGACTTAATGTATGTCTTTGAATGTCTTTATATAACCATATTGATTGCTGAGTGAGTTACTCCCTCCATTACTCGTCCATTTCTGTCTGTTTCTTACCACAAAAAGACCACACATCAAAGTGATGGATGTAGATAATGTAGAGGCTGTAAAATCACATGTATAGCTGTGAAGGCTGAACGGTCTGGCTTTGCTTCTACATAAATAGTCACAAAAATATGATCTGATGTTCATTATCATAATAAATATGACCCAAGAAATAACACCAGATATTTTACACTGCTGTATCATAATTGAACAAATGGTTTAAACAATCAAGGCCACTGATGGAAAAAGTCTGTGGACCACTAGGATAATGACCTCAAGAGAGAAAAAACAGGTAATTGGAGTCAGATGTTCCAATCAGTTCAGTTGTGGGTTTGGCTGGCTCTGCCATATAAGAAAGCCACATGATTTTGGTTACCTGGACTTCACAGCAGAAGTCAATATGCCCCAATCCAAGTGGCCCAAAATTTCAGAAGACTTTAGAATAAAAGTTGATGCAGCTCATAAGACCAGAGAAACGGACACAAAGGATTTTCTACATGAATCACATACAAATCTTCTAAAACCCTAAAAATGTTTATTAAAGGTTGATGGATGTTAAAATCACAAGGGAATGGCGTATCTGTACACATCAGACAAATGTTTTGGGTTTTTTTGCATCATTTTCATGTTTACATTAAATATACTTCAAGCAAAAAAGTAATTTCCTGATTTTGTTCATTTATCCATTCAGTTTAATACCATAAAGAACATTTTTGTTTTATTAGTGTACCTGAATCCTGCTGATGAGGGTAACAATCCGTATCTTACTAAACATCTTTCTGATCAAATACTGATGTGTTATTTTCAGAATTAAAGAAATGTTCTGATCTCCTCTTCAGTGAAGTTGTCATCCTGCCACCAACTCGTTCTCCACTTTTTGGTTTGTTTTGGTGTTTTGGTGGCAGGAGGTGGATATGAAGCCCATTGTGACAAACGATGCTACATTTACATATAACATTTCCACTATAGCTTGCCTAAAAAATGTTAAGTACCAGCACTGTAGTACAGTTGAACACAGAAGCTCGCTGTTAACATTTTGAAATTTTCTCACAAAATTGCTTCCCTTTACTGGTACTGCTGTATATATTAAGTTATTATTATGAAGTTATTGCATAAAATACATTGGATGCAAAATTATACATTGCCATCTCACTGGAAAGAAAAATACATCTCAGTAGCTTCTCAGATCACATGGAAAAATAAACGAGAGCATTTATAATAAAAAAAACTCTCATCATGAGAATTAGCACAGATCTCAATAAAATCTCAATTGTTCTCAGATTTGCCAAGGTAATAACACTCATATTTACTAAAGACAGCCATTTTAAGCCTGTTCTGCTTTTCAAAATGTTAATAGGTCTACAATTACTATAATACTAATGCATTTAATTACAGCAACAGATATCTTAATGACCTAAAACTTTAGCATTACTATGTACATACTGACATGGCTATTTAAAAAAAATCTAAACTGAGATCTTCTCCTGGAGTCTGAAGGTATTTCAGACACTCTGATGCCCGACCTTTTTTTTTTTTTTTTTTTTACAAATTACACACATCTATCACTGTAAAAAATAAACTTGCCTTGTCGTTAACCTAACTTAAATATTGAAGTTGGTATGACGACCAAGCACTGAATTTGTTGTGATAACTCAATATTTCATGTTTATATGCTTACTAACTACGCTTCCTGAGTTTACCTAACTTAACATTTTAAGGCAGCATGGACACTAACTTTTTTAAGTTGAAACAACAAGGATATTTTTTACAGTGTAAAATCTTTTTTTCCCAAAGTGTTACACAGGCTTTAGTTCAGCACAAACTCAGCAACAACAGCGTCAAAACAGTAAGTGTGTCATAAATCTAGATTCTGATTAAATCTGCTCTAAATTTAGACTTTCCAAAAACCTGTTTTCAGATGTGCTGATATATTGTGAAAAACATTTCTAGTCAAGACTTTTGAGCTCAGAACTGAATAAACAGAGGTGTTGGCTACACACTGCTCATTACAGTTTTTAGACATTGTATGTGCTTTTATTTCTAAAGCTTAAATAATGTGAGGTGACACTCCGTTTTCACTCATTCAGTGATTCCTAAATTGAATATTTATGAGATAGATGAGAACACTTGGAGAGGTCTTTGTGTAGGTGAGAGCTCTTTTGTTTGATGGGGGGTCTTCGCACACTCCACACATTCCACGGCCACTATTCCAACAATGAAATGTCTGGAATTACCATGTCATTATCATATGATTGACAGATTGTGTCATTTTGGCAGGAAAAATGTGCAACTGTCTGTTATTTAAGCTCGTGTCTCACAAATATCTAAAAATATATTTTGATTCAAGTTCTATATATTTAAAATGTAGACCCTTTAAGGTTTCCAGAGTATGTTAGTATTTGTGTTTACATTTACAGCATTTGGAAGACACTTTAATCTAGTCCAACATACAATAGTGCTTTGTGTCCATTAAGAGAATCATCTCTGCTAGTATGGACAGGTTAGAGTCGAGACATCTCTTCAGTTTAGAGACTGTTAGAACTAAACCATCACTAATATCCACAGATCTTAATAAAGTCTGCTCAGATTTACCGAGGTGATAATACTAAAGTTTACTAAAGCAAGAAATCTGTCAATATGAACAGTCTTCTCAGTTTGATAACTTTAGTTTATAACTATTATAATGTTCATCTGGGCCAAACATATTTCTGCAGCTCCTCCAGAGTGACCATGAGCCTCTTGGCTGCTTGTCTGACCAGTGCTCTCCTTACTGGATCTGTCAGTTTAGGTGGACGGCCAGGTCTTGTTAGGTTTGCAGTTGTAGATACTTTTTCCATTTCTGGATGATGGACTGAACAGAGCTCCTTGGGATGCTCAAAGCTTGGGATATGTTTTTATAACCTAACCCTGCTTTAAACTTCTCCACAACTTTATCTCTGACCTGTCTGCTGAGGTCCTTGGTCTTCATGATGCTGTTTGTTCACTAGTGTTCTCTAACAAACCACTGAGGCCTTCACAGAACAGGTGTATTTATACTGAGACTAAACTACACACAGCTGGACTCTGTTAACTCATTAAGTGACTTCTGAAGGTAAGTGACTGCACTGGATGTTGTTTAGAGGTATCAGAGTACAGGGGGCTGAATACTTTTTGCAAGCCACTGTAGTGGTGTGAGGCTGCGATGACGTGCAGTCAAACAATCAATTTCAACAATAAATTCTACAGCAGAATGTCAGAGCATAAATCCAAAAAACTTTACATTCAATTTTTCAGCAATATTTCTAAAAACGAATATGCTGCTCAGTGAATGAATTTGTTTTGCAGTGCACTTTCTATGCTCATTTAAATTCAAAACAACAAAAATTAAAGATTGCCTGATGACTAATAAATGAGCAAATGTAATGTTTTTGTGAACAGCATCTTCAGAAGAGGTGTAAACCTGTTTGTAGAACAGTTTGCAGAAATATGCTGAATCAGTTCAGACAAACTGCAATCAATGACTCTAAAGCGGCAAATGTGTAAAGCCGACCTTACACCTAACGACTTTCACGCAATTTTACAGTCGCAGACAAATTCTCAAAGTCGGGCTAAAATCACGAGAGTCTTGCTAGAGTCGAGTTGCAGTCGCGTCATCTCGATCGTTAAGTGTAAGGTGGTCAGGACTGAAAGTTTTAGTCTTTTCCGCGTCGAGGCGTTCCGATAAAATCAAACATGTTTAATATTAATGCAAGTCGTAGGAGTTGACCCCTGGTTGACCCGAGCAAATACTGTTTGGAACCAATAGGAGAGCTACGGAAAGCCGCTAAGACAAATAGTAAATAAATGAACGTCTGGTGGGAAGAGCTCGGAAACTACGGTTCTCCTGGACTGTAGAAAAAAGGAAAACCTTGAGGAGCGAGCAAGAGTGTTTTACCATTTACTACACAACGGAGACGAAAAGGAAAAAAGTGGACAAATTGTAGAAGCCTTCAAAATCCCAGGTAAGTGTGCTATGCTAAAGCTAACTAGCTAACTAAGCACTACTGAATGGGGCTATTTAACCATAATTTTAATCTTAAAAGTTGTTTTCCCCAACAGCTTGAAGAAAATGAGGAGCCTGCAGACACACAGGACCAGGAATGCCTGGATGTGAATCCTATGTTGACAGTATTTGAGCTCTGATAGCTCTGTATCTGTAATGTTACTATATTTAGATTTTGCACTACGTTGTTTTATTGTGTGTCGAGTTATTTTTGATATAAAGAAAGATTTAATAAACACACATTTTGCAATAATTCTGCTCTTTATTGCATTAATTCTGTGTGAAACTAAAGCAGATGGGAAATAATCTCAAATTAAATCTAGTTGCAGTCTTTAAATTAGTGACCCTGCAAGATCCACAGTCTCTCCAAAATCTTAAGGCTGCGACTAGACTGTGAATAAAACGTCTGTAGATGTGAGGTGGTGTCAGACTTTAGTCTGTTAAAAGTCTTTTCAGAATCTTTTCAAAGTCGTTAGGTGTATGGGAGGCTTAAGATAACCTAAATCACAGTCTCAGCAGGCTGGTGACTATGTGGGGCCTTAGATGGGTAGACACGCAGACCGTAAGAACCCTAATGGAGGATACATGTTTTTGTCTGTTGAGCGCTGGAACCACATGGTTGGTTGCTCAGAGCCGTGTGTCCACTTTCCTTTACAGTACACTGTCTTGATTCCACAAAAAATAAAGCTTTGTACACAGACTGGGCTGCCACGTGAGGCTTGTTCACAGTGACAACACTCACCCAGCACGCCTGTAGCCATCAGTGACAATGTCCACAGTTCTGTAGTGCATGTGCTTTAGTGAGTAAAGCACAGTTCAGGGTGGACTGTTTCTCAAAAACTGTCAACATATTAAACTGGGAAATATCATCCATAAAATCAGGGGCATCAGAAGCATTTGTAATGTGGAGGGACACACTTGGGGAGTGGGACCTCCCCCCAAAATTTAGAATAAAGTAAATGCCATTTCCTGCATTCTGGTGTATTTTAACAGGTCTGCTTTTACCTGCATAAGTAAACTTGATTTAATAACTATTTTAGAGACAGATTCCTCTTTCAATAAGTCCATATACACTTCAAACTCACTGCTAGGTCTAAAGTAACAAAATTAATGTGACACAATTTATCACAAACAATGACTTTAGGGGTGTATTTTACTTTTATTTTGTTAATTTTATAAAATTTTTAACATGCCAGTGTGCCAAGAGGTGGTGACACTCAACTGCATGTTTAAAAATCAGAGTATTAATAACTTTACCCGGTGAATATGTGCAATTTTGATAACCACTAAAAGTGATTTTAGGGGACATTTGACTTTTTCTGATTTATTGAGAAGCCGACTCATAACAAAAAATGTCATGGCATCATGCAGCCTTCTAACACTAAATTACACTGTGCCAAGCAATGGTGGCACAAAAAATAACATTTTTTGTCAGTTTTGTCAACCTGCATGTAATTATTAAACCAAAATAGGTTTACAGGTTCCTTCCTATCTTGGTGGAATAGCATCCATCTCCCGTCTCCCATCGTTTTCCTTTCCACTATTCCTTCCTCATACACTGATTTTCCAAATTTTACTCTTAGAAATGAAAGTCAAAATTAAATAAGCTCATCGGTTTTATACTGGCCAAAATAAAATAAAGTTCAGTTTAAGCTGCTGTAGATTATGTCTTTAAGTCAGTGAGATCTTACATGGTAGAATGCACTCAAAATAAATTCTGATTTGAGTTTTCATTTTAGATTTCTGCCCAGCACCCTTCATATCTCACCTCAGCAACAGCACTCTCTCCACTGTACCTACATGCTGACCTGCCTCTGACTCACTCTCACTCACCTCAGCAACAGCACTCTCTCCACTGTCCCTACATGCTCACCTGACTCTGACTCACTGCCTCTGACTCACTCTGACTCACCTCAGCAACAGCACTCTCTCCACTATCCCTACATGTTGACCTGCCTCTGACTCACTCTCACTCACCTCAGCAACAGCACTCTCTCCACTGTCCCTACATGCTGACCTGCCTCTGACCCTACTGCCTCTGACATACTCTCAGTATCAGAGTAATTCTGACTTACTTTATGCTTCTTTGCAAAGAATCTCCTAATGTCCACTGTGTCTGGGGAGGAATCAGATATTGCATGTAATCATTATCCAAGAATACCGATCTATACTAGCCTACTGTTAATTAAAGTAAAGTAGCTTCCTCCTTGTTTCATTGTTTAGTTGAGCAATAATTTAACATGGTTTAAGGCTCATTTTGAGGCTGTGTAAAAAAAGAAAGTTTTAGCAAAAGCGGGACATTGTGAGAAGTCAGTGGGGCTGACAGTTTTGAGCTGCACTGACCATTCATTTTGTTGTTTATGCTGTATACTGTGTGGTAACCAGGAAAACCCGTATTGGACTTCAGTGGCATGAGTATTCTCCTACCAATCATCTGGAATGGATTCTTTCTTGAAGCAATAGAAACAGTGCTGGGTGAACTAATATTTTATGGCAAATGTGGGGGGGTCCAAATGATTATTTTTTAAATGTGAGGGGGACACGTCTCCTTCACAAATAATACCAAACAAATACCAAAATACAGTACACAATGTGTCCAAAAGTTTGTAGACACCTGTTATCCATTGTTTCTATATTAATGGAAATACAATATGTTTATATTGTAAATATAATATCTTATAACAAAATATCTTGCAATGACCAATGGAAGTGCATTTACTATCAGTGTATGTACTGCAGATTAAAGTTTGTCATAAATTATTAGATTTTTGCATGTTATAAAATAAGATTTATTTATAAAAAGAAGCTGTAGGCTACCACAGTTTGTGTTTATATATATTATGACTTTATCTAAATAAATAATAAAAAAATAACAATTAATTATATTATATCATTAATAACTCAGGTAACATGAACATGAACAAAAATGCTGTTATATGCACTTTATGCAGGAAGGAGTTTGCTTATCACAGGAGCACTTCGTTACCATCTCAATGCAAAACATGTTGGGGCTAGGTCAGTAATGCTAACTTAGCTGCTAAATGTGATAGCATTCCTAGTACAAGCAAACAGTGTCGCCAGTCAACACTCACGTCGGGGTTCACGTTGATAAAACAAGATTTTGAAGTTTAAGCTGATGTATATTGATTCATTCATCAACAAAACATAAATTAATATTTCTCATGTTAAATATTGAAATTTGATTAAAATGTGATTAATTTTGATTAATTAATTACAAAGCTTCTAATTAATTAGATATTTTTTTAAACAAGTCCGACCCCTAGTTAAAGTATAAAATCATACAATGTATTTAACATTCAATAAAGTCCATATTTGGAAACTAAACTGCCAAAAATCCTCTTTTAAATGTATTGTTTTTGTGATGTCACCAAAAACACTGCATCTCCATATTTAAGTGCTATCTTTTAAGATACCAGTTCAAGATCCTGCTGCAGTCGACCTTTTGATTCTCCTCTAGTTCTGTAGAACGGGCTTGCATGATCACTTTATAGCTGTTAGCAGGCTGTTTATTACCTTCCTGCTCTGATTATAACCAGCCTCCTGACATGATGCTCAGGCTGTCATCATTAATTTATTAACATTTTTGACCCAATATTTCTGCGCAATGTAGTAATAACCAATCAACCCACCCATCTGCTAGGACTCTCCCAATCACTTGTAATGTCCCTGACTCTAGGAGGATGAAGACTCCTCTGATGCAGATGAAGTCAGCCACCACCCCTTTTCCAACTGCTGCCTATAGATCTTCGCTGGACAGCCAACATGCTCAGATCCCCAGAATCCCCAGCTTGGCTGGCAGACACCTGATCCACCAGACATTGCATGGTAGTAGTGAAGGGGGAGAGAGCGCCAGCTGTTGATGGTAAGCAGCATGACCAGGATCCACACTTGTGATCCACTGAAGCTTTATTGTCATATCATTAGAAGATGCCCTTGGCTTGCTCATTGGCTATGTCAGCTGTAATATATGCACTAAAGTCCAATAAACAAGAAAATGTCATTCAGAGGAGGGATATTAAACCTCGCAGAAACACTAACCTACTGTTGAAGAAATCCAACACAATTTCTTACACTGGCTGTCAATCAAGATAATTAAAATAATTGATTTCAACTGTTTGTCATTATTTTCACAAACAAAACTTCTGACTCATCTTTACTTTACAGCCTAAAATACTTTTCATTTTTAGATTGTTTTTATCTTTCCATGATCACTTCATCTCTGCTGCTGAGCTCTTCTGCTGTAGACAGCTCATTGGTGTTGTAGGTAATGTTAGTGATGTCTGCTTTATGCTGTTTCTTCAACCCTCAACAACAGCTGGCAGACACAGCAACCTCTACACCGGTGCCCTTTTCTCTGCAGAACATATGCTTCTGATTTAAATTCTTTATTTTCAACACTGACATTGCTTGCCTCGTTTTTAGAGGCTGTTCTAAGCTCATCACGCTGGTTTATGTGCAAACACTGTAAAGGCAGATACTGATGCCAGTCGGTGGCAAATTTAATATGTATTTTAAATAGCAATGAATAAAAATGTTTAATAAAAAAAAAACAGGCACAGGCTCAAAAGTCCATGTTAAATTACAAACAGTTTTGCAATAGAATAGAAACAATAATCAGACACATCTGTACGATCTCAGAACAAATACTTCATTACTGTACTTAAGTAGAAATTTTGGTTATTTATACTTTACTGGGGTAATTATTTTCAGACGACTTTTTACTTCTACTTACTTACATTTTCATGTAATTATTGGTACTTTCTACTCCTTACATTTTAAAAACTGCCTCGTTATTTCTACATATTTCATTTTGGTTTGTCATCATTTAAAAAACATCCAGATAAACTGGCCATCCAGAAAGAGTGAATGTGATTGGTTGGATGATAAGTATAAACATAAACCATTCTGATACCCTATTAGTAAGCCATCCATCACACCTGCATGTCACGTGTCTCGTCACTCTCCAGTAAGCTCAGTACTACACATATATGGTCACTAATATATTTAAATGACTAAAATTTTTTCATTTTTAAGGGGCATATATGCAGTTGAAACAGGAAGCCAGTACATCCCAAAAAATGTCAACATGACCATTTTAATATAACATTATAGTCATTACGGCTTTTAGAAAAAATGTATTTTGGGGGTGGGGGGCGGGGTAGTGCACTATATGCCCCTTTATACTTTTACTTGAGTAAAAAGCTTAAATTGATACTTCAGCTTCTATAAAAGTCTTTTTAAACACTAGTATCTATACTTCCACTTGCACCTACTATAGCAGCTTAGCTTTCTGAAGGAGGCACAAAACAGAACAGTTAATCAGAACAGATATCATTTACATATATAAGCCTTAAAGCTGCAGTAACAAAGCAGTCTTTTACATTCAGTCATGTTAAAATGAATAATGTGTTTAATATATAAACCCACAAAAAGTCATAAGTGGACCTCAGGGCAGTAAATCAAATATAAGAAGAATCTAGGAAGTGATATTTCCACATAAATGTATAGTTTCTACATTTCATTTTCCGTGGATATTACCCACCAGAGACGATTTGAAATCCACTGACAGCTGGCATCCACTGAAACTATGGAGTGAAGTTTCTGGAGGATGTGAAGCTCATTTTTAAAGCCACTTTTAGAAATGCACTGCGGATAAGCAGAGAAACGGCTACGGCCGTGAAGTGTAAGCTATTAATACAAAACTAGGTTTAAAAATAAACTGATAATGAAAGAACTCAACCTCAGAGAGAACAAAAACATCCTTCCATCCTTCTCAGGAAAATACACAAACACAACAAGTGATCCAGTAGAGAAAACAATCTAATAAACAGTCCAGTGTCATCATCTTTCTTTTAAACAATCTTCTGCCTGCACTGACATGATTCCATATTTACTCTGCATATCTAATATAAAGCTAACATACAACTACATATAATTATGTAAATCACAGGCTGATGCATAGACATTGTTGTACACCTCCACTTATGTTTAACTCTGCATAAATGTGTGTGTAATAGCACATTTACATACATATTCAACACTTAATTAATGAATCCCCAAGGTGCAATAACAAAACATATGTCTGATATGTACGGACAATACAAACGTAGTCCAGGTGACAATAAAGGGACTTTGATAGTTTTGAGAGTAATGCTCACAAGCCAGATGCTTTCCAGGACTTAATTTTAAATTGGACTCTACTCAGGATGCAATTATTTCAAACTGGATGTTTTACTCACTCCACAGCCAAGACAAACTACTGGGACTTGATGTATTACAGTTTTATTTTAAAGTACTGTTACTAGAGGCATTACAATGGACAAGAGGATTAGAAACCATGTGACCAGAAGAAGAAAATGACAGGACACAACCTTGAGGACAGCACCTAATCCTAACTACTCCCCAGCACTATGAAAAGGGCAAAAAATGTATTACGCTGAGTGGAAATTTGCTAATAATGCTAAATTATTAATAATAACAACAACTATATTACTAATAGTATTACTAATATACTGATATTTATTCTACTACTACTACTAACAACAACAACAACAACAACAACAACAACAACAACAACAACAACAACAATAATAATAAAAAAATAATAAAAATAATAAAAATAATAATAATAATAATTAAAAAATAATAATAACAATAATAATAATAACAATAGCAACAATAATAATAACAACAACAACAACAACAACAATAATAATAATAATCATAATAATAATAATAATAACAATAATAATAATAATAATAATAATAATAATAACAATAATAATAATAATAATAACAATAATAATAATAATAATAATAATAATAATAATAATAAAACTCTGGAGGTTAGACTGCAAAGTTCCTACAATGAAAAAGTTCCTAACATGCATAACAGCAGCTCAGACCAATACAAACAGTTAATAAACAAATGTGTAAATAAACTTCTTTATAAATAAAGTGCAACCGAAATGAATCATATAAAATAAACCAGCTGCTTGACCTGAGCTCTGATCTATAAATCAATAAATCAACTGTAAACATCTGATTTTGAATGCGCACATGAGCAGTGTGTGTGTGTGTCTCTCTCTGTGTGTGTGTGTGTGTGTGTGTGTGTGTGTGTGTGTTTAAAGTACTCTTGAAGTTAACTGCAGTAACAAATCAATATTGCAAATGTGTGAAGCGTTAAAGGAATTGTTCTGTTAAGTTTGCTTGTTTAACCGCGACCCTAATAAGGATTAAGCGGGTGTGATAATGAATGAATGAATGAAAGTTTGCTTGTTTCATTTAGAACTGAAGCTGCAAGCCTAACACAATCACTAGAACTCAATATATGAACTGAGATCAATAGTCATCTTAATATCCCAGAAGTTTCTGTCAAAATACATCAACAAAACATCTCTCAACCTGCTTAATTCAGCTCAGGATCTTAATTAATGTCTCATAGCTCACAGACGACTTGATGTGGTTTAGAACACAGCATGAGCTGTAAAATGCAGTCAGTTAAGAAAGATGGGACATTGCAGACAGTATGATAGCAAGAAACTTTATGTTTTGTTTGGTTAAGTTCATTTTATTTTTGTTGCTATACATCTATTCGTACATTTCAGGCCTGCAACATATTACAAAAAAAGTTGGGATGGGGGTCATTTAGAGCTAGTAATGAGGTAAAAAAGTTATAATTGTGTGGTTTTAAAGGCACAGTATGTCGTTTCCAGCGACATCTAGTGGTTTAGTGTCCATATTGCAACCAACTGAAGACTATTTTCACAGCCCCTCCCAGTCTCTACGGTGGCCGTAAGAGGTCATATATCTTTGATACTCCTGAACGCGATGTCTAATAGCAGCTTTAGAGCTAGTGATATGTCAAGTGGTAAGATTAATTTTAATGATAAATTTAGGAAATGTAATATGTAAAATGATCATAGCTACAATGCAGACGAAACATATATTCTGCACTTCAGTAGTGCTATTGTAAACGTTAGCTGTTTTCTGTACAAAGTAATAAAGTAAACACATCAAACTGCTTCACTGTAGACAGATAATGCAGACAGGATACACATTTTTCTCTAGTCAAGGTAAGCTTGCCATGCTCTGAAGAAGCACTTCAGCCCATAAGAGTTCACACGAGCTCATATTATCTAAGCTCGCGAACTAGCGCGCAGCTACGAATCTCCCGTTCCACCTTAAATGCTGCAGTAGTGTTCAGCTCCGATGCGCTACAACGTCCTGCAGCACCATTTAAGGTGGAATGGAGGAAAAACACTGCACACACGAATATGAAGCTAAGTTTCATCATGTTTTCTTTTCTTTGATGATTGAAGTTGTGTTTTCTCTTCTTGACGAGCATAAGAATGTTCCGCCATCTTAACAAATAAACCAAAAAACCTTTATTCTTGCTTCTCCTCCGTGTTTTTCTTCTTATTGAGGTATAATGTTTATTTCATCTTCTCCTTTTTGATGTCAGCCAACGGTAAAACAAAGCTACAGCGCCATCGAATTTGAGTGGCCAATTCGTCATTACAACACAAACGGTTTTTGCCTCGTTTGTCCTTTTCGAACTACTGTAGAAACATGGCGATGCAACATGGCGGCCTCAGTCGGTGTTCGACCCGCGACCAATGTAGATATAAACAGCTTATTCTAAGGTAAAATAATCAAACGACTTCTTAGTTTATAATGATTAGATGTGTTTTTAATCATTTTTATTAGTGATTATCTTAAATTCTGCTAAAAGATAACCCGAAATATTACACACTGTGCCTTTAAGCAGAACATTTGACATAACATTTGCAAGGGTACGCAAGGGTAACATTTGAGAGCGCATGCACCCTCCACTAGAAGAGTAAGTGTGTGCGAGAGCAGGATACATTTGTAATGTTTCATTGATAATTCAGAGTTATACTGTCTCCCAAAAACACACCAACTACTCTGCTAGACTTTAATTAAGATCTGTGTGTGTTCTGATCAGGACTGTAGAGTAAATGACACATTTGCTTTTAAGAGAAAAAGAAATCTTTGTGTGGGTTTAGAAAAGATTTGGTGATGTTATTTTGACAGCTGCGACTTGGTTATTTAAGTGACTGTTGAGTTCTAGCTTCAAAGCTCCAGATCAAATCTAAAGCAAAATCTGGACTCTAAATATGTCTTGGCTGATTGTCTACAGCTGGGATATGTGGAATAAAATGTGAATATGATTTCTGGGTGAACTTTTCCTTTAAGGTGCAAACTTAAAAAGATATGTGTGCGTCAGCCCTAACCAATGTCAACTAATGTCACAGGCTCAGTATGACCCAGATAAGAACAAATTCCCCAGCACATGTTTACTAAGGTGCTGTTTTAGAGACAGAAGTGTGAAAGCACACAGCAGAGCAGAGAGGAAAGAACATTACCATTAAGTGCACCATTAAAAACAGTTTAACAACAGACTACATGCAATTCTGTTATTATTTTATTGCATTCCCTTAGTCTAGGTAGGGTGGAACACACCCCACAGTCCAAATATAACTCACTTACAAGCCTCATTAGACATGGATGTGTGGCTACCATGGACAGGCCATTTGAACTTTTTTTGGTGGCAGTTAAAAAGACTTTTAAGAAAAATATGCATCTGTAACACAACTATGACAGATTTGTTTACAAATACAGTTTATCTGCTTATTAAATTCATAAAACTTTATTTTTCTTCTTGTTTCAAATTTTCTTGATTTTTCAAAGTGTTTGATTGTTCCATGTTAGTGTTTTTTGCTTATTGGTCACCTTTACTAGTCTCCTTCTACCACTAAACATACTTTCTTACATCACATGGCAAGTTAAAAGTAGGGCTGCACTGAATATTCACAGACCGAAATTATTCAGCCAAGAACGGCAAAAAATACACTTTTGGTGTTCAAAATAAGTGAAAAGACTAAATAATTTATACCAAACAATGACATGTTAATGACACTGTTAAATTTTTGGACTTTCAGAAGCTTTTCCTCACCAGTCAACAAAACAGATTCACCAGCACAGTTACAGTTTGGTGGTGAAATAGAAGAAAACAACAAACTACAAGCACAACCATTACTAAACTACACTTGTTATGATGAAGCAAAAATACAGCCGCTTAGCTTTGTGTTTGTGCTCTTGCAGCTGCAGTGTTAGGGAGCGTCTCACAATTAGCAGAAGAAATGTGAAGTGTTTCAGTGTCTGTAGCCAATGACCAGTGGTGAACCTGACCAACATGCAAACCATGCAATTGCTTGGGGCCCTGATCAGGGGGCGCCCTACTGGCCAAAAGAGATTGGCAAAAAAAAAAAAACCTAAACGCGAAATAGTTTTTGTTGTTCCACACTATAAAGATACCGTACACCACGGGTGTAATTTGGGAGTGGGGGTGGAGGACAGCAGCTTTTTCAAAAGACAGTTTTGATTCTCTGCAGATTTTTCTGTCTAAAAACAGTGTTATGCTATATTAAAAAGAAACGGGTCGAGCACTAGGACCCAGCAAAAATCGGCTACTCAGTCGAAAGCCTATTTCTCCTTAGACCGCCCACAAGCTCATCGATTGGCTCTGCTGTTTCTTGCTAGTGTGTGATTGGCCGTCTTAGCAGTCACTCCATCCAACTTGCTTCTGGACTTGCAAACCAGTTTTATGTGATTTAGCCCGTAGTCCTTGTTCACCTGACACTGTAAGTTGTTAACATGGATGTTTGTTCTGCTTGTTTCACATCAGAGGCGTATTTTAATATCAGAGTTTTCATATTAAAACCCATTAACATTAACATTCGAATCTGTGTGTGTGTGTGTGTGTGTGTGTTTTTCTACCAGTCTGTGATAAGCCATCCATTTACATGACTCTGTTGTCAAAATAATTCAGAATTTCTGCTTTTTTACTCAAAATTGAGGTATAATTTTATGTAAATGAGGTCTACTGTCTATACAGTCAAAACATAAGTGTAAATTTGGTGCTAATGGATTGGAGTGAACTTGATTATCAAGGTGTAACACAGAATTGGGTGATAAGTTTATATTACATGATTTTAACAGTTTATTAATATTTAATAATTAATATTTTATTAATGATTAATATTATTTTAGTTTATGAATAATAATAATGATGATTAGTTATTATTAGTATATTATTAATACTAACTAATTCCTAATAAAATATTATGAATAATAATGTTTAAGTAATGTTTAAACTTTATGTATAATAATTAATATTATAACCCTAACCCCAAAAATAATAATCAAATAAACTAATTTTATTAAACCTAATGATGCCAAACCAACTAACTACAAGACTTAATTTGGGAAAATAGTTTAGTTACTAATTTTATAATCATTCATGTAAACTAAGGACCGTGTTCAGTATTCGGTCAAATGTTTCATTTTGTTTAGTTTTGGCCAAAAAATAATTTTTGGTGCATCCCCATTTAAAACTAATCACATTAGCTCTCTTTATGTTTTTGGGAGACACAGCAAAGGATTGCTGCATGCATAAACATGTACAGTAAAGACATACTGAGGCTGAACAATGCAGTTTTTTTTGTCAAAAAACACCTTTCAGTGATATAATTTCACTCGCTGACTCTTGCACACACAGATGACGGCTGCGAGAGTTTTGTTGCCATGCAGGTGTCCAGTGTAGCCAAACAAACATGACTCACTCATGCAGCTTAAAACTTGCCAGAAATATTTGTGATTTGACGAGGTTAGAATACTGTTCATGGGAAAACAAACAGCATTTCTCCGTTTGCTTGTATTCCACCATTTGATAATTAATTACCTTTAGAGAGATGAAATGTAAATTTGTTTATATGAATAAACAACGAGATAACAAAAAAATAATGAATAATAACGAGAAACTGACTTTGATGAGAGCTCTATACACATATTTCTTACATGTCAGCTTGAATCAAAGTTGGTTTGTGAAGGTTTATATTTGTCTATGTGTATAACATGTATTAATGTATCAGTTTATTTATGCATTTTAAGTCAAGTCAAAGGTGGCACGGTGGATTGGTGGTTAGCATCACTCCAAGAGCAAGGCGTGTAATAGACAGTGAAGTCACAAAGGACCCCAGAGTAACTTCTAAACAACTGAAGGCCTCTCTCACATTGACTAATGTTAATGTTCATGAGTCCACCATCAGGAGAACACTGAACCACAATAGTGTGCATGGCAGGGTTGTAAGGAGAAAGTCACTGCTCTCCTTAAAGAACATTGCTGCTCATCTGCAGTTTGCTAAAGATCATGTGGACAAGCCATGTTATGTTTGGAGAAAGGAAAACACAGCATTCCAGCATAAGAACCTTATCACATCTGTGAAACATGGTGGTGGTAGTATCAGGTTTGGGCCTGTTTTGCTGCATCTGGGTCAGGACGGCTTGTCATCACTGATGGAACAATGAATTGTGAATTATATCAGAGAATTCTAAAGAAAATGTCAGGACATCTGTCCATCAACTGAATCTCAAGAGAAGGTGGGTCATGCAGCAACACAATGACCCTAAACACACAAGTCGTTCTATCAAAGAACGTTTAAAGAACAGTTACCGGACATGTTTAGTTACAGTTATTGCTGTAAAGGGGGGTCACACCAGGCACTGAAAGCAAAGGTTCACATACTTTGCCATTTACAAAAAATGTGAAAATCTGATTATGATTAATGTCATATTTGGGCAGAAATAAAGAAAACGTAAAAGGGTTCACAAACTTTCAAGAACCAGTGTAGGTCATTATTTGCATATGATCAGATCGGCTGTTTTACATCAGTGTCTGCTCAAATATGAACAAACCCTCCCTTATTGCCTCCAAAGAGAATAATAACCATCAAGACAGCACTGACCTAATATCAAAGCTCATGTGGAAGTGCAGCACAGCGTCATTGCTGGAGTCAAGAGTCATAACTGTCTTCCTGGGTTTGCTAACCTTTACTAGAATTTATACAGTAAAATATGTCTAATGTAAGGTTTTCTCTGAGCAGCAAGGAACTCCAAGTGGCAGATGCAATATGGCATAATTCCTACTTATCAACACTAATGATTCTCACAAAAGCCACCATATTTTCAGCTCTTTCTCCTAGATGTTAGTTATAAAAATTTTATATAAAACATTTTCTGTGTAATATGTGTCATGGGATCTTGTAGGGATGCGCTGAAATGATTTTTTTTTGGCCAAAACCAAATGAAATGAAACATTTGCAACCTGAAAACCTGAAAACTAAACACAGTTCTTCATTTACATAAATGATTATAAAATTAGTAACTAAACTATTGCCCAAAATAAATCTATCTTGTAGTTAGTCAAGAATGAATGTCTGTATTTTAATAAATTGGTTTGACATCATTAGGTTTAATAACATGAGTTTAATAGATTATTATTTAATATTTGTATAAAAAACAAATGTTAGAAAAAAATACACAATAATATATGAATATGTATGAAGATGCATGTATGTTACATTATTACTAATATTTAATAATAAAAAAAGATTAAACAAAGTCATGAAAATGTCTCAAATAAATGATGTAAGTCATATGGATGTTTTGTGTGTTTAATGTGAGTGTCATTGGCTAAAGACATCGAAACACTTTACATTCCTTCTGGTAATTGTGAGACGGTCACTAACACTGAAGCCCCTGCAGAATAAAACAAGCTAACAAACACAAGTGAACACAAACACAACACAAGCTAACATAAAACAACACAAACTAACAAACATAATACAAACTAATACAAACACAACCCATGCTAAAACAAACACAACACAAGCTAACACAAACACAACACAAGCTAACAAACACAACACAAGCTAACACAAACACAACACAAACTAATACAAACACAACCCATGCTAACACAAACACAACACAAGCTAACACAAACACAACACAAGCTAACAAACACAACACAAGCTAACACAAACACAACACAAACGAATACAAACACAACACACAACACAAGCTAACAAACACAACACAAGCTAACACAAACATAACACAAACTAATACAAACACAACCCATGCTAACACAAACACAACACAAGCTAACACAAACACAACACAAGCTAACAAACACAACACAAGCTAACACAACACAAACTAATACAAACACAACCCATGCTAACACAAACACAAGCTAACACAAACACAACACAAGTGAACACAAACACAACACATGCTAACACACACACACAACACATGCTAACACAAACACAACACAAGTGAACACAAACACAACACAAACTAACACAAACACAACACGATCTAACAAACACAACACAAGCTAGCACAAACACAAGCTAAGCGGCTGTATTCTGGCTTCATCATAACAAGTGCAGTTTTGTAAAGGTTGAGGTTGTTTGCTCTCTTCCTCCATTTTACCAACAACCTATGACTGTGCTGGTGAATCTGTGTTTTGTTAAACACTATTGTGAATGTTTTAAACTAGTGTCTAATATTCAACTATCTTTACTGCAGTAAAGCTCCATTCTGGCTCATGTCTAAGCTGGGAACTCATTAAAAACAAAATTGTTCAGTATAAATTATTCTGTCTTTTTACTTACTTTTCACCGTGTTTTTGCCAGTTTGGGCCAAAACTTTTTGGCTCCACCCAAGTATCTGGCAACCCAATCCAGAGGCAGAGGTTAGCATGCACAAACAACCCTGCCTGACATATGTCACTCATCACTACACTGTGTTCAGGGGTGTTATTAGTTTGGTTCAACGCCAGCCACAAAAGTAAAATGAAAATAAAGATTGTGCACGCTCCTCCTGGACACACCCCCAGACAAAAGCCTCAGGGGATATTTTGCTAATAACTTGGGAAATCTCTCGTTTCACAGCCTGTTAGTAGACATGATACTTGGTTTGAAACAACTGAACTTAGGCACTACTGGATAGTAACTTCTTCTGATAAAATGTGACTACATGAGACACACTAACAGCTGTTCCCATTAAAGGCAAAGAGTTACAATCTGTATGACACATAAAACTAACAAACTCAATGACGTAAACATTGTAACAAATTTAGCCAACACGCCACGGTCAAATAAAATAAGCAGAAATGTTAGCCTTGCTATTTTTGTTTGTATACGTAGGAAACATTTAACTTGTATATTTTGTGTAAATTGATCATGTTTATATTAACAAATAGATGTCCATCTTCAAACGTCCTACCGTGGCCTTCTGGGGCTCTTAACCAGGCACCCATTACGAATCTCCTTAATGTCATAATAGTGTCTTCTAGACAACAATGTGATAAGCTGGAAACCCAAATGAGACCAAGTCTCCTGCGGCTCCAGGACATATTCTTTCTGAGAAAACGACCTCAGCTACTCAGTTTACTAAAGACAAAATATGTCTTAATTTCAGCACAATTAACTCAACTCCAAGACTCAGAATCTTCTCAGATTTAATGCTGTGAACAACTTACATTCAAATCTTCAAAACTTACAAAAAACCTCTAGGCATCTGCATGACTTTAAACATATCAGTCTTTATGAGAAATTTGTTATTAGTTTAAAAAAGATCCATCAGATCTTTTAATCAATGAGATACCATACTAATGCCAAGAAACAGGGGCTTAAGAATCCATCAATCTCACCTAATAGCAAACGGCCTCATCTAATGCACTGACATGATGCATCAATATTGATGCATGCATGTTTATTTTCAGGCCTGTTTCAACAGTATCCACATGATTCCTCTTGTGCTCCTACAGATAATACAGTTATCCTATTACTGCATATGATTTGTGAGTTCGTGGAAATGTAACAGATTGGTTGAAATTTCATATACATTTATATTGACTGCAGACCCCAGACACTATGACCCGAGGATCGCGAGTTTGAATCCCGGTCATGCTGTTTGCCATCAACAGCTGGAGCCCAAGAGAGCAAAAATAGGCAGTGCTCTCTCTGGGTGGGTAGATGGCGCTCTCTCTACCTATCACTCTCACATTGCAATGTCCGCTGGCTTGGGAGTCTACTGATTGGTCCATTCGAAACTAGAGACCCTGAACTTTCCTCTGAGCGCATTGGCTCCCCAGTGACGGTGTACCAGTGGTAGTTAGAAAAGAGGAGGTGGCTGTATCACACGCAATGGAGGAGGCGTGTGCATGTCTTCACCCTCGCAGAGGCAGGAACAGTGCAAAGTGATGGGGAGAGCCAGTAATGGGTTGGGTTAATTGGCGACTACCACATTGGGAAAAGGAGAAAATTGGCCAAAACTTACAGAAAAAACATCACTGATGTATTGGCTAACTATCATATTTTGAAGAACTTCTGCTATACACTCCTAGAAAATATGTCAATCAAAAACTGATACAGGTTACGGAGAAGAAGAAGAACAGTGAATTAGATCACAGAAGGGCTCATGTGACGTTGTCCAAAAAATTCAAGCAACACTGATAAACATATAACATGCACCACAATACTGCACCACACTGATGTATGACTGTCAGTGCGTCTGTAGCAGAGGCTGCTGGGCCCAGTCAACAGGATGAGAGAGCAGCCAGAGCAGCCGTGCTGTGTTTATTTGACAAAACTGTCTGCCGCACAAGCTCCTACGTTTGTTTGAGATGTCAGATGTTCTGTTACAAAGGATGCAAGGACCAGTGGAATGGGGGCAGGGACTAAAGCGGGGGAGGGGGGGGGTTAGCCCCCAGCGTATACACACCACACAAAGCCCACAGCTGGAAAGATTGCGTGTTTCCACTGTATTCTTCATACATTTGACAGGACATTAGAGTCTTTTGCATCAGACATCAGAAAGGCAGCAGAACAGCACTGCAATCTACCGCAGAACAGCTGGCTGACTTATACAACCACAACAGAGCAGCCAACAAAACACAAGGCAGCAGACAGGATAAAGAACGCTGTTTGCTGAACTTAACTTTAGCTTTACGTTCTTTAAAAAGATGGTTCTTCAAGGGTCCTTTAGTAAAGGAACACTCAAAGAACCCTTCGTATGGACAAAGGGTTCTTTCCTTGGTGAAAGGCTTCTTCAGATTGATGAGGAATGTGTTGAAAATGGTTCTACATAGCCTAAAAGGGTTACAATGTCAGGCTTGTAATAATAGAGGAACCCTTTTCGGTGCTATATAGAACCATTTTCAAAAGTCTTCTATATAGGACCTTGCACAGAACATTCCTCATCAATCTGAAGAAGCCTGTCATCATGCAAAGAACCCTTTATTCTTGGAGTGTTCATGGTTCTTTATAGAACCATTTTCTTTATTAAAGAACCCTTGAAGAGGCATCTTTTTTCAGAGTGAAGTACGTCCACGTTAAGGTTTCTGTATTAAGAATAAACGTTTCTCAATAAACCAAGCAACAGTGTTGAAATGCAAACGTAAATCTTCATTAAATTCTATTTTAAAACAAGCAAATGATTACAGGTACAGCCTCGGATTACAATAAATGGTTTATTTGCATAACTGCAAATAAAATCTCAACATACATTAAGAAAAGAAATAGTGCTTGAGCTTTACAGACACAGAACAAAGGGAATGTAGGTCACTCTCTTTTCTCTCACAGACAAAAACACACTAGCTCTAGTATGGATTGTACAGAGATCCAATACAAAGTAAAATACAGGCATTTGCTGCAGTGAACTCAAGTCTGATATAAAGTATGTAATTATCTATACTTCAATGGTTTACTGGATCAAAAATGTGCTAGCTAATTCCCAAAAAACTGTGTGTCTATGTACAGGGGTTAGACAATGAAACTGAAACACCTGGTTTTAGACCACAATCATTTATTAGTATGGTGTAGATCAGGGGTGCACAATATGTCGATTGCGATCTACCAGTCGATCACAAAGGTAGTGTGGGTAGATCGCATGGCATTTAAAAAATAGACATCAGCCTATCATCTGTCCTCACTATAAATGTCACTTGATTGACATACAGGGAGACTGGTCGAGCAGTAGGACCCAGCAGAAATCCTAGCCGTTCAATCTGAAATTCCTGTTTCACTTTAGACCGCCCACAAGCTCATTCGATTGACTCTGCTGTTTTTGCTAACGTGTGATTAGCCATGTCCGCTATCGTTCGCACGCAAGAGTTGAGTTTAGTTTATCGTCTGGTGTGTGTGTGTGTGTGTGTGTGTGTCTGAAACTAATGCTACTCCACATCACACAGACGGTAAGTTACTCACGTAAACAAATGAATTACATTACCAACACAGGATGATGACTACATTAATAAAACACTAAGCCAGCGTAACACAACTGCATAAAATAACCGATATAAACAATTCATAACTGTTTTACAACTATGTACAACCCGCAAGTGCTTCTGGGTGATGCCGTCACCCATACCGCGTGACCTCGACATGGCCAACGCTACAATATTTATTCGAGGTACACCAGCATACATTGTACGCATAAATTGTCAATATATTCATAAATAAATATATGTCTTGCATTTTTATATTAGGTAGATCATTTTGACTTAATCATTATATAAGTAGCTCGCAGGCTGAAAAGTGTGTGCACCCCTGGTGTAGAGCCTCCTCCAAGACAGCGTCAGTTCGTCTTGGGAATGACATATACAAGTCCTGCACAGTGGTCAGAGGGATTTTAAGCCATTCTTCTTGCAGGATAGTGGTCAGGTCACTACGTGATGCTGGTGGAGGAAACCGTTTCCTGACTCGCTCCTCCAAAACACCCCAAAGTGGCTCAATAATATTTAGACACAAAGACTTGCTGTCTTGGTCACAGATGCACCAGCAAGACGTGCAGCAACAATTTGTCCTCTTTTGAACTCTGGTATGTCACCATAATGTTGTGTGCATTGTAATATACTATATAACTGTGCTCTTACCTGCTAACTGAACCTTCACACTCTGCTCTTACTGGTGCAATGTGACATTAATGAAGATTGGCCACCAGACTGGTCCAGTTTAGCCATGAAACCTCCCTCACTAACATGACAGCTGTTTCACTTTCATTGTCTAACCCCTGTACATTAGCTTGAAATCAAGCCTAGATCGTATGTCTCACTTTAGGGGTGTAGATAATTATATTATATTTGCTTTTCTTTAACTGTTTACTTTTAAAATGACTGAAATTGTGGAATCAATTTTGTAATAAATTTTGCAGTGGTTGAGACTGTTTTAATTATTTTGACACGTACCATTAACACATGATCTACTTGTTGCTAGTAATAAAAGAAAAGTGACTATTAATCATAAACAAAACCAGTCTGGAGAGGAATGATGTGTTCATGGGAGGACTTCAGTTTATCTAAGGTTTTTATGGGTTTTTTGCATTCTTAGTAAACCACAAACATATTTCAGCACCACTGATATCAAAGCTCTTTTAGCGGAGGCTCCTCCAGGGCTGGTGTGTGTTTTTGACCTGGCTCTGCAGACTCCAGGCCTTGCCACAGCAAAGAACAAGCCATTCTAGGTCATTGTCATGAAGTGATGAAGTAGAAGGCCTTTTTATATACAGTCTGCTGAATAAGACAGATAAATAAGATGTGGGCTGAAGATATAACTGTCAACACTTCCACCCGTTTCCATGTGGGAAGAGCTTATTTGCAGCTTCTTTCATTCTGTCTCAACAGTTAGGATTCCCACTACATATGTATGTATGTATGCATATATATGAAACAAAGAAAACAATTCTTTTTGAGGTACAGGGCCATCAATGAGAAGCGAGCTTATTAACATAGCTGGTGCAATTGTTAATCATTAAAAAAACTGTTAGAAAATGGTTGTGCAAAACTAAATTATGACTTTTTGACAACAACATCCAAAGTTCACTTATGGAAAATAACTAGAGATGCACCAAGTAATCGGCAACCGAAAATATTCAGCCAACTAAGTGAAAAAAATTGAATAATTTTTACTGAACATTAATTAATGACACTGTTACCTTGTTTGACATTCAGAATTGTGCTTTTCCTAACCAGTTAAAAAAACACAGATTCACCAGCACAGTTACAGTTTGCTGGTGAAATTAAAAAACACAACAAACTACAAGCACAACCTTTACTAAACTACACTTGTTATGATGAAGCCAGAATACAGCCGCTTAGCTTTGTGTTTGTGATCCCTGCTGCAGTATTAGGGAGCATCTCAAAATTAGCACAAGAAATGTGAAGTGTTTCAGTGTCTGTAGCCAATGACACTCACATTAAACACACAACACATCCATGTGACTTACATCATTCATTTTAGACATTTACATCATTTTATTAAATATTAGTAATAATGTAACAAACATGCATCTTCATACATATTCATATATTATTGTCTAACATTTGATTTATATAGAAATATAAAAGAATAATCAATTAAGCTCATGTTATTAAATTTAATGATGTCAAACCAACTTATTAAAATACAGACATTCATTCCTGCCTGACTACAAGATTTATTTTAAAGTTAACAATTTTATAATGATTTATATAAATGAAAAACTGCTCGGTTTTCCCATCTGAACATCAAAATAAACTTTGTTTTGTGTGTCATGGGTGACTGGATAAGGATTTATTTATATGTTCATCAGATGTAAAAAAAAAAGCCTCTATGCACAAATCATCCATAAAGATATGAATGTATAGCTGACTGAAAATCTACAGACAAAAAAAGTAGTGACCGTTTCTTGCTTAAAATTTTGATGAAATCACAATATTTGTACAGATTTTTTTCCAGTTATTTGTTAAAAGGCTTCATAAGACATTTAAGAAACAATGAGCATTCACCTCTTGCAGTAAATGACCTGGACCCGCTTGACTGGCATTTATTTCTTACATTGATTATTTTCAGATTCATTAAGAATTTATTTTCTATTAATACTTACAAAAGCACGTCATATAAAAGCTTAAACCCTCTTCTTTCTACTGTGGTTGTCGTCCTATTTTGAGACATCACTGAAAGGTTTTACTTCAAATAAACCAAATAAACTTTTTGGAACGCATTACAAATGTCGCAAGACACAAAAATGTGATATATTACTGATGTTTCCCAAACATCCTAATGATGGGTGACCTCTTGTGATACTGTAAACCTCCCCGTGATAGTCCCATATTTACGTCTGTTTATGTCCTACATGTGCTGTTCTGTTTTCGTCTTCCATGTGGTCTTGTGCTCTTTGCACCCTGCATCCACTTGTACTCCTCCTCCTTGACAGATACAAACATGATTTGTCTGAAGAACACACATAATGTTCCTTTACTGCTAATCATAAAGCACATTTTAAAAGTGCTCTTTCACAAAACCCACATATTGTCTTTACAGCTGATGTATAAGAAGCCTAAGATTTGGACAGTTTCAGTGGAAAAATCTAAAAATACAGAGGAATGTTAAGAGGTTAATGAGGCTTATATAAATCACACTCTTTGCTGGTACACTTGTTAAAATAAGTGTAGGTCTGGATTTTTTTGTATTGGCAACAAACGGCATCTCTCAGATAATCCCTCATTGTTCAGGACTCGATCAGTCACCAGAAAATGTCAAATGTATACATGATGTTTCATATGTAGGTAAGGACAGTCAGGTAAATCACACCTTTAGTTCTTCAGATCCCATTAAAATCACCAAAAAAAAAAAAAAACAATTACAGTCAGCTGATTTTGGTGGTGAAAATATATGAGAAGGCAACCGTGTCACAACTGTGCTCATCACATTAGAAAGAGCTGCTGGATTTGCATCTCAGCAGCCAGGAAGTGCATGCGGTTAGAAGTCAACACGAGTTCCAGCAATACCTGTCCGGGCAACTTCTCACGCAGAACACACAGCTGGCAGCAAGATTAGCTTCTTATAGTTAGCTGAGTTATGCACTTAACCCAGGTGTCTACACGCCGCCTTTCACATGCTCGTTAACTAACAAGAGGCTAAAATGCTACCAGCTGTGGGCCTCGTGATTACACAAGCAATTATATACACAACAGCAGCCATGTACATTAAAAGCTGCAAATTCTGGAAACAGTGAAAAGGAATTTTCTCTTTAGGGAGAGAAAATGCAAAGCAAGCATATTAGCCCTGCTTGATGCAGAGATGAGATTAGTCTTGCTATTCTAGCACCAGAAATAGTCTTGTTTTCAGGTGATTAGTGGCTGTTTTTTTAAGGAGTATATTGAGGATGAATGACCAGGTTTTCTCTCGGCTGCACTCATAACTGCAGTGAATTAAACCACCTAGCTAAGTTCAAATATAACTATTTACTAGGGATGCCCTGAAAGGAAACTTTCTGGCCAAAACCGAAATCAAACAAAATGGAACATTTGGCCAAATATTGACCACGGTACTTCATTTATATAAATTATGTAGCTAAATTATTTCCAAAATAAGTCTTGTTATTAGTCAGGAGTGAATGTCTGTATTTTATTATTTTTCATTAGGTTTAATAACATGAGTTTAATTCATTATTCTTTTATATTTGTATATAAGACGATAATCTATTAATAAATATGAAGATGCATGTATGTTACATTATTATTAATATTTAATTAAAACATGAAACAAAATGATGAAAATGTCTAAAATGAATGATGTAAGTCACATGGATGTTTTGTGTGTTTAATGTGAGTGTCATTGGCTACAGACACTGAAACACTTCACATTTCTTCTGCTAATTGTGAGACGATCCCTAACACTGCAGCAGGGAGCACAAACACAAAGCTAAGCGGCTGTATTCTGGCTTCATCATAACAAGCGTAGTTTAGTAAAGGTTGTGCTTGTAGTTTGTTGTCTTCTTCCATTTCACCACCAAACTGTAACTGTGTTAATTTAGGTTGTCAAATATTTGGTACATTGCTACTATTTACCTGCATTCACAAACTGAAATACATCTACAGTCCAGGCTTTATATAAAGATGTAATGTCTTCAATTTCCATTACCATTCTGGTAGCAGTGCAACAAGATCACTGATCAAACCAAAATGCAAATTGTGCAGGCTGGTCTGAATGAATGGCCAAAGTATGAAATGTACGCAAAAATACAAATCTGCACTTGTAAGTAAATGTAGAAATCCCTCACAACTCACATTTTGTGTTTGCTCTGTAATACACTTACATTCTAAAGCAGTTGTTTTCCTTTCAATCACGGTGCACAAATGTAACTGTTTTTGGTTAAAACTCGAAAAACAACATCTAAAGAATAATAAGTTAACCCTTTAAGGGCTTCAAACATTTCAAAATGTTTCCAAAATAAATGTGTCCAGTGCAAACAGAGAAACCAAACATTGCCTCAAACTCTTTTAAAGGCAAAGCAGAGTGAGAGACACTCACACAAATAGATGGATGTCCAGACATACTTTTTTTTGATGGCCGGTTCAAGTCTCGAAGCCGCCTCCTGGCCCCCTTTCCATCTGCTTGGCATATTTTTGAAACTAAAACACACCATTGAGTGGGGTAACAAGACAGGCCTTGTCTAGGGCATGGAGCTCATATGGACAGCTAGCAGGGGACCAACGAGAGAGAGGCGCTGTGGGCCCCAGCCAGCCCAGGTTAAAATAACATGCTGCATCTCAGCAGCCATGGACCATGCAGCTCACTGAAATACATGTGGCACACACACACACACCCCCCTGCAGAGGTATGTGCATGTAAACACAAACAGAAGGAAAGTTGACGTTAATGATCTTCCATCGCTTATCATAGTGGAAAAACTCACATTGTGCCTGTTGTTGTAAGAAAGTGAACCGCTGGCAGCCATTAGTGAGTCAAGACGGATGTAAAACTCATCTGAACCTCAGACAGAACCAACCACCTGATACTTTCTATGGGTTCTGTGTAGACTGCCTGGTCAGGAAAGTTTCCGAATCAGCTGTAGGACATGATGGTGGCTCTGTGTGACTATGGCTACATGTGTAATTCCGGCGAGTCTGTTTAGAGAGGCCCTGGCGGCTCTCACTTTTAAAATGGATGAGGTTTTTGGCAGGCAGCTGGCCGAGCAGGCAAGACAGCTGAAGCTACACATTCCAGGCTGGGCACAGACCGGCCGGACGCAAGGCCCCTTACAAGTAAAATACAGAGCGCTGGCCCTGCCGATGTCAAAGCTCTCTCTGTCTGCTGCAGCGATGCAGACGAGGCCAATTAGAACGAGGGGGAGCGAGACCAAGAAATAGAGACAGACAGGGAGGGAGGGGGAAGGGGAGAGAGAGAGAGAGAGTCAGAGAACCGCAGGAGGAAGAAAACAACCTTCCGTGTGTAAAGTACTCTGGCGCAGATTAAAAATCTCTCAGCTAGGAGTGAGAGGCCACGGCAGGTAAAGGTGGAACGGAAGCGCATGTGAAGAAATATGTTCCACTTATGACG
This sequence comes from Crenuchus spilurus, assembly GCA_036984385.1. Lineage (NCBI taxonomy): Eukaryota > Metazoa > Chordata > Actinopteri > Characiformes > Crenuchidae > Crenuchus > Crenuchus spilurus. Next base: position 71,054 of record BRDA01039921.1, read on the forward strand.
GGAAGCCATTAGCTTCAGAGCACATCGTCTGCTGAGTGACAGTGCACATCGTCTCCACGTTACATTACAGCTTCTTCATGCCGAGGTTCTAAAACATGTATAATGAGAGCCAGCAGGTTGAGAAACTGTACCCACTAACCTCGTATCTCTAGCAGATTGAGAGGCTTGAGATTAGCTCCCTCACAAGAAAAAAAATCCACGGCCCCAAAATATACTCGCGGTCTCCATGGATCGCCATTTGCGTCAGTGAGAGAACATTGTTCTTCCTCAAATAGATCCTAGCGTACCATTTTTTTCCCTCCTAATCTATTATCCTTCCCATTATTACAAAGGAAATCAAATCTCAAAGAATCCACAGCTACAGTAAATCCTGCACTTCTCTGATATCAGCTGGTACGTTTGAACTGAACGGGAGCTAAAGAGAGTGTAAGAAGCATAAACAAGCATTTTAAAATAGTGTACTCGGTTCTGAAAGCCAAACACAGTAACTCTAGTCAATCAGTAGTCGGATTTCCACTGACCATGAAATATCGCAAATTAGACTAGCGAGTAAAAATT